>WNWK01019150.1:0-38405 GCA_009830355.1 Cherax destructor
ATAACAATTTAAAACAATTAGTTGCATTGCAGTTACAGTTTACGTGGTCACTATAATGTAAATGTTATGGAAATAGTTAGCTTAGTATGTAATATTCATAACAGGTTTTTACATTTAATTGATTAGTCAGGTTTTTACATTAAGTGATTATTCTACTTTGTTGGGAATGTTTGATATTGAGCATTTAGCTTTGGGTGAGAAGGTGTTTTTTTAGCATCGTTTTGAATTGGGGTACAGGCAGGGTTTCTTTGGCAATGACAGGTAATGAATTCCAAATTTTCGTGCCTTTTATATGCATTGAGTTTTTACATAGTGTTAGATGGACACGGGGAACATTGAGGAGTGATCTGTGTCTAGTGTTATGGTCATGTGTCCTGTTAAAATTGGTAAGAAGTTTGAGTGGTGGGTTAATATTTGCATAGAGTGTTCTGTGTTCCCTCTCTGGAACATCCTGTCCCTGTCTACCTTGTCGATTCCCCGCAGTATTTTGTATGTCATTATCATGTCTCCTCTGACCCTTCTTTCCTCCAGTGTTGTTAGAAAATGCCGTGCCCACATGAAAACAGGCAAATGCAACCTCCCGTCCTGTAAGTTTTTCCACCCTGAAATGTGCCACACATCAATTCAGGAAAGACAGTGCTATAACTTATATTGCCAGGCATACCACCTAAAGGGTACGAGGCGACACAGACCATCCAGACCATGGCAAAATCTGGGTAGCCACAGCCACTCCGGAGAGAGAAGGTTTTTAGTGCCAGGAATGAAAGAAAGCTGGCAGGAAATGACAGAAATTGTACACCAACTGAAAGCATTTCTGGAGTGGAATCACAGTCAGTGGCCTCCACTCAATTACAACAGATATTAGAGCCAGGAAAAAAACCCCCATACCACCAATCCAACTACATTCATCTTTGCTAATATACAGGGTCTAAAGCCAGCAACAAACAACAAGGTACCTTTTATTCGTGGACTGCTTACAGAGTCAAACGCTATGTTTGCGGCTTTCACAGAGACCCCATAAGAGATTACTTGGACAATGAAATATGGATCCCGGCTTCAACCTATACAGGTGTGACAGAGTGAACAGGCAAAAAGGGGGTTGGCCTGTATATCACAGAGTCACTTAATGTTCAGAACTACTAAATGCCTCAAATGATGTAGTTGAAGTACTAGCAATAAAGGTCGAGAATCAAAACCTAGTCATCGTGGTTGTCTACAAGCCCCCGGATGCAACGTCCCAACAATTCCAGGAACAGCTTCTGAAAATTGACCACTGTCTGGAAAATCTTCCAGCTCCTGCCCCCAACATCTTGCTACTGGGGGATTTCAACCTCAGGCACCTAAAATGGAGGAACATTGCAAACAATGTGGTAGCAGAGATAACACCAGGAGGCAGCTCAGATGAAAATTCACACATGCATGAACTTTTAAATCTCTGCAACAAATTCACCTTAAACCAGCAAATAGTGGAGCCCACAAGATTAGAGAATACGTTGGACCTCATCTTCACCAACAATGATGATCTGATACGAAATGTCATCATATCAAAAACAATATACAGTGGTACCTCGGTTAACGATGGTCCCCAAACTCGCCCTTTTATGTAAGTTTATTTTTTTAAATGCTGTTGTAAGTGTATTTTTGGGGGTCTAAAAGGACTAGTCTATTTTACATTATTCCTTATGGGGATAAATTTGTTTGGTAATGGCACTTGAGCAGCATTCTGGAACGAAAAAATATCGTTAACCGAGGTACCACTGTACTCAGATCACAACATAATAGAGGTCCAGACATGCATGCGGGGAGCCCCAGATCAACAAAATGTGATCAGCCGCAAGGGAGCTTTCTCCAAATTCAACTTCAATAACAAGTAAACCAAGTCCTAAATGATATAAACTGGGAAGATTGCCTAAGCATCACGGATCCCAACCTATGTCTAGAACAAATTAACTCTGTGGTACTCGAGGTTTGCTCAAGGCAAATTCCCTTAAGGAAAAGGAGGAGAAGATGCAAACTAGAAAGAGAGAGGCGCTCCCTATACAGGCAAAGGCAAAGAATAACGGAGCGGCTACAGGAGGCCAATATCTCTGAAATACGTAGGGAGACACTAGTCAGAGAAATAGCAAACATCGAATTAAAACTAAAGGAATCTTACAGGAATCAAGAGACACGGGAAGAACTAAAAGCCATAAATGAAATTGAAAGAAACCCTAAGTATTTCTTTTCCTATGCAAAATCAAAGTTGAGAACAACAACCAGTATTGGATCCCTACTTAAACGGGATGGGTCCTACACAGATGACAGCAAGGAAATGAGTGAGTTACTTAAATCCCACTATGACTCAGTCTTTAGCGAGCCACTAACCAGACTGAAAATCGAAAACCTAAATTATTTTCTCATGAGTGCCACAGACCTTGACAGATGCATGCCTTTCTGACATCACCACGATGCCAAATGACTTCAAAAAGGCAATAAATGACATGCCCATGCACTCCGCTCCAGGCCCAGACTCATGGAACTGCAAGAAGCCCGTATCACAAGCTTTTAACATCCTATGGAGAAGGAGCATGGACACTGGGATCGTCCCGCAGCTACTAAAAACAACAGACATAGCCCCGCTCCACAAAGGGGGCAGTAAAGCAATAGCAAAGAACTACAGACCAATTGCGCTAATGTCCCATATCATAAAAATCTTTGAAAGGGTTCTAAGAAGCAAGATCGCCACCCATCTTGATACCCATCAATTGCACAACCCAGGACAGCATGGGTTTAGAGCAGGCCGCTCCTGTCTGTCCCAACTACTGGACCACTACGACAAGGTCCTGGATGCTCTAGAAGATAAACAGAATGCAGATGTTATATACACAGATTTTGCAAAAGCCTTTGACAAGTGTGACCATGGTGTAATAGCACACAAAATGCGTGATAAAGGAATAACAGGAAAAGTTGGTAGATGGATCTATAATTTCCTAACATGTAGAACACAAAGAGTAGTAGTCAACAGAGTAAAGTCTGAGGCAGCTACTGTGAAAAGCTCTGTTCCACAAGGCACAGTACTTGCTCCCATCCTATTCCTCATCCTCATATCAGACATTGACAGGGATATAAGCCACAGTGCTGTGTCTTCCTTGCAGATGACACCGATCTGTATGACAGTGTCCACCGTTGAAGACACTGCAAGACTCCAAGCAGACATAAACCAAATCTTTAAATGGGCTGCAGAAAACAATATGAAGTTCAATGATGAGAAATTTCAATTACTCAGATACGGAAAACGTGAAGAAATTAAAATCTCATCGGAGTACAAAACTAATTCCAACCCCACAATAGAGCGAAAACTAATGTCAAAGACCTGGGAGTGATCATGTCAGAGGATCTCACCTTCAAGGACCATAACAATGTAGCAATTGCATCTGCTCGAAAATGACAGGATGGATAATGAGAACCTTCAAAACCAGGGATGCCAAGCCCATGTTGACACTTTACAGATCACTTGTTCTATCTAGGCTGGAATATTGCTGCACACTAACTGCACCTTTCAAGGCGGGTGAAATTGCTGACCTTGAAAATGTGCAGAGAACCTTCACCGCACGCAAAAGTGCGATAAACCACCTCAACTACTGGGAACGCTTGAAGTTCCTAAACCTGTACTCTCTAGAACGCAGGCGGGAGAGATACATTATTATATACACATGGAAAATTCTCGAGGGCTTAGTACCAAACTTGCACACAAAAATCACTCCCTACGAAAGCAAAAGACTCGGCAGGCGATGTAACATCCCCCCAATGAAGAGCAGGGGTGCCACTAGCACGTTGATGGACAACACAATAAGTGTCAGGGGCCCAAGATTGTTCAACTGCCTCCCAGCATACATCAGGGGGATTACCAACAAACCCCTGGCTGTCTTCAAGCAGGCACTGGACAGGCACCTCAAGTCGGTACCTGATCAGCCGGGCTGTGGTTCGTACGTTGGACTGCGTGCGGCCAGCAGTAACAGCCTGGTTGATCAGGCTCTGGTCCATCAGGAGGCCTGGTCACAGACTGGGCCGCGGGGGCGTTGACCCCTGGAATTCTCTCCAGGTAGACTCCAGGTAGACCACCGGTTTATGTACTGCTCCAAACTTGAACAATTATTTAAGTGTATTTTTGTAAGTGCTTTTGTAAGTGTATTTTTGGGGGTCTAAAAGGACTAATCTAATTTACATTATTCCTTATGGGAACAAATTCGTTTGGTAACGGCACTTGAACAGCATTCTGGAACGAATTAATTACGTAAACCGGGGGTCCACTGTATTTCCTTCTTCATGTCTATAGTGTTTCTCACTTTCTTTACCACAGGGGTATCACTAGGAACTTTCTTTGGACCCATGGTAGCTTATTTCACAGTCGCACTTAATGAGTTAGTTTAATATCTTTATTATGCACCCCATACCCATCCTGTGGGCGGTAGTCAAAAGATTACAGAGGTACATAATGGGTCCAGGGACTGGGCCTCAAAGTTTTGATAGCTGAGCAAGTTACAAAGGTAATGAACTCAGGTAGATTTGGTCACAATCATGACAAGTTACAAAGGTATTTACAGATTATAGAGGTATATAATGGGTATATAAAAAGAGGTATATAAAAGGTAATGAACTCACAAGTTTCAAATGTAATGAATCATGTAAGTAAATTTACTTACTTACTTTTATACATGGTTGCAATCATAAACAAATTATAAAGCAATGAGCAATTTACTAGTCTACACCCGGTCACAACTGTAATGAGTTATGAGTTATGATCATACTATAAACTACTTTGAAAAATGCTCATTATTACTTTCCTATACGATAATCTCAATTTTTAATAATATGTTACTACAGTGGTACCTCGAGTTACGATGGTCCCCAAAATCGCCCTTTTATGTGTTTATTTTTTTAAATGCTTTTGTAAGTATATTTTTGGGGGTGTAAAAGGACTAGTCTATTTTACATTATTCCTTATGGGGATAAATTCATTTGGTAATGGCACTTGAACAGCATTCTCGAACGAAAAAATATCGTAACTTGAGGTACCACTGTATTTTGTTACCCCCTACTCAATCAAAACTAAATACTCATATTATAAGTTAATGTCAAAAATGCTCAATGTTATTTTCCTTAAGATAATCTCAATTCCATATTACCATTCAAGAATCTTAACACCTGTAACAATCTAATATCTTTCTTTCTTTCAACACGTCGGCCGTTTCCCACCGAAGCAGGGTGGCCCAAAAGAAAAAACGAAAGTTTCTCCTTTTACATTTAGTAATATATACAGGAGAAGGGGTTACTAGCCCCTTGCACCCGGCATTGTAGTCACCTCTTACGACACGCATGGCTTACGGAGGAAGAATTCTGTTCCACTTCCCCATGGAGATAAGAGGAAATAAGAACAAGAACTAGTAAGAAAATAGAAGAAAACCCAGAGGGGTGTGTGTATATACATATGCTTGTACATGAATGTGTAGTGTGACCTAAGTGTAAGTAGAAGTAACAAGACATACCTGAAATCTTGCATGTTTATGAGACAGAAAAAAGACACCAGCAATCCTACCATCATGTAAAACAAATCTAATATCATTATATAATAATTTAAACAGTAAAATTTCATCATATTGTAATTTTGAAAGCAATTTTTAACTAGAATAAACTCAATAAATTTCTCTAATATTAAGTACATAGTCTTTAAGTTACTAGAATAAGCTGCCCCTAATGCCATGGCATGTCAGTGGCTCTCCTTGCACTCAATTTACATTGTAACTACCGATACCTATGTAATCTGCAATCTGCAATGAAATAAAATTTACTTTACTTTACTTATTGGTGCAAATATTAATTGTTGGGTCACACACACACATACACACAAACACACATACACACGTATGTGTGGTAATGCTTTATTTACAGGGAGCATATAATTTAAACTTCAGTAACAGCTTCAACACAACACCAACTCCACTACAGACTGGTTTTCAATATATTCAACACTTCTACAATACATTTGAGAATTATGTTAAACTTAGTAAGATAAAATATTAGACGAGGATAGTGTTTTTTCCCTTTACGTACAGAGCAAAAGACAGAACCCAACTGGCTTGGTACAGTGACTAAATCACCAGCAAAACCTACAATAGCACATTAATTCTCAAATGTTGGTCTGCTTTCTCTTACAGTAAGTGATAAACTCATGAGAGATATATGAAAAAGTATTTATTTTTGGCAAAAATTCAAAAGTGAATTTACATGCAAACTTGGGCTATATACTAGTATATATGCAGTAGTTTTTTGAGTAACTAATAATTAAAAAAATGTAAACAATACTAACTGCCAAGCTCAGTAAATAGGCACTGATTAAATTGTATACAGTGGACCCCCGAGTAACGAACACCCCGGAAATCGTACAATTATGTAAGTATAATATTGTAAGTGCTTTTGTAAGTGTATTTTTGGGGGTCTGAAATGGACTAACCTACTTGACATTACAGTGGTCCCTCGGTTTTCACCGAAAATTCGTTCCAGAATGCTGCTCAAGTGCCATTACCGAACGAATTTACTTCCTTAAGAAATAATGTCACGTAGGTTAGTCTATTTCAAACCCCCAAAAATACACTTGCAACAGCACTTACGAAAATACACTTACATAAATGTTCGAGTTTGGAGATGCACGAAAACCGAGGGACCACTGTATTTCTTAAGGGAGTAAATTGTTCGGTAATGGCACTTGAGCAGGCTTCTGGAATGAATTTTGTTCATTACTCGGGGATCCACTGTAATTAGTTTGGCTTAAGTACACTTTTATTCTTATCTTACAGCTTCTTTTATTCTACTGAAGTGATCACTTTTAACTCTTTCACTGTCTCTTATGTTGATCTGCAGTACGTTACTGATGCTAGCATCACTCATGTTGACCTGCAGTATGTTACTGATGCTAGTATCACTCACGTCAACCTGCAGTACGTTACTGATGCTAGTATCACTAACGTTGACCTGCAGTACGTTACTGATGCTAGTATCACTCACGTTGACCTGCAGTACGTTACTGATGCTAGTGTCACTCACGTTGACCTGCAGTACGCTACTGTTGCTAGTATCACTCACGTTGACCTGCAGTACGTTACTGATGCTAGTACAGTTGACCCCCGCTATTCGAACGGCTCGGCAATAGAACAAATCGTCATTAGAACAAGAAAATTGATATCGCCATGTGAACAAAATATCGCGAGTCGAACAAGTGTGTCCGTGACCTGTCCGCCCAGGCGCTTGGGTGCGCCACCGCGCAGGTGTGGAGAGCCAGTCCCGCGTTGTTTACACCTCGAGAGAACAATACCCTGCATGCTCATCCAGACATTTCACACTTAATTATAATTGTTTGGAGTTTGTTCATTAAGTGCGACTGTGAAATAAGCTACCATGGGTCCCAAGAAAGTTCCTAGTGGTACCCCTGGGATGAAGAAAGTGAGAAACACCATAGACACGAAGAAGGAAATAATACAAAAATACGAGAGTGGTGTGCGAATGTGTGAGCTTGCCAGGATATATAGCAAAAACAGGTCAACTATCGGTGCAACAGCTGGAAATGGAAAAGCATAGACCAGATTTGAGGCTATTGATTCACAGGAGGAGGAATAGGGAGTGAAGGAGGTGAATTCTTCAGTGCTTAAGGACATGTGTACAAAGTGGAATGAGTTGCAAAGTTTTGTTGAAAAATACCACCCTGAGCAAGCTCAAACAAGCCATAACAGCAGCATGTTCAGTGACCAAACAATGTCCTACTTCAGGAACATGTTAAAGAGGCGCCAGAAACAGAGGACTGTGGACAGTTATTTTGTTAAAGTGTCCAGTGACTCTCAAGCTGGTCCTAGTGCCAGTAAAAGACCAAAAAGAGAAGAAACCCCAGATAGGGCTTTGATACCTGAAGTCCTTTTGGAGGGGGATTCTCCTTCCAAACACTAACCCCTCCCTCCCTCACTCCTCCTCCCTAACTTCCATATGCCATCAACAATCTTCAATAAAGGTAAGTAAAAATACATGCATTTATTTACTAATACTTTTAGTAGTAGTATGTAATTCTTTTGTGTATGTAGAAGCTTAATTTTATTAAAATATATTATTTTTTAATATTTTTGGGTTTCTGGAATGGATTAATTGTATTTCCATTATTTCTTATGGGAAATATTAAATTGCCTTTTGAACATTTCGTGTTAAGAACAAGCTCCTGGAACGGATTAAGTTCGAATAGCGAGGGTCCACTGTATCACTCACGTTGACCTGCAGTACGTTACTGATGCTAGTATCACTCATGTTGACCTGCAGTACGTTACTGATGCTAGTATCACTCACGTTGACCTGCAGTACGTTACTGATGCTAGTATCACTCACGTTGACCTGCAGTACGTTACTGATGCTAGTATCACTCACGTTGACCTGCAGTATGTTACTGATGCTAGTATCACTCACGTTGACCTGCAGTACGTTACTGATGCTAATATCACTCACGTTGACCTGCAGTACGTTACTGATGCTCGGATCACTCACGTTGACCTGCAGTACGTTACTGATGCTAGCATCACTCACGTTGACCTGCAGTACGTTACTGATGCTAGCATCACTCACGTTGACCTGCAGTACGTTACTGATGCTAGTATCACCACGCTGACCGCATCGCTACTGATGCTAGTATCACTCACGTTGACCTGCAGTACGTTACTGATGCTAGTATCACTCACGTTGATCAGCAGTACGTTACTGATGCTATTATCACTCACGTTCATCTGCAGTAGTACATTACTGATGCTAGTATCACTTACATTGATCTGTTTTAAGCACAGCTCCCTCAAATAAGCTGTGAGCAGTAAATATTGGCATAGACATGAGAGAATGGGTCTGTGTGGTGAGTGTAGACTGTATACAAAAAAAATCCTGCCCAAATGGAGCATGATGGGAAAGAAAACCTCTTGACATTTTGTTTTGTTTAAAATAGCGATTTTTTATCAGCTGTGTCTTGGAATCATTTGATAGAATGAGAGACACACTAGTAAAACTGAGATGATTTTGGTAGGTTTCAGTACCAGAAGTAGCTTGAGATTAGACTCAAAGTAGTGGAAATAATAAATTTTTAGATTTTCCTGAGGATGATAAAGGCCATCCCCTCATCTGTTTATGGGGTTTTTACTTGGTCTGCTTCAATTATTGGGACACCCTCAACCATGACCAATCATTCCTGTTTGTATTTTGTTATGTAAGAAATTGGGTAAAACTTTTTTATGTGACGATGAATTCAAAATTTAGGGCAAGTGTATAGGATAGTCCCGGGGATATGACTGATGAATGAGGAAATGTTTCTTTAGTGGCTGATAGTTGAATGGGTGGTTTCTTGTGCTTACCTCGTACACCATTAGGCATACTAGTGAAACTGCTAAGAAATTTGTCAAACTGAGAAATGGAACTGGATTAAAATAGGACTCAAAGTAGACAAAAATCACTGATGCATAAATCATGCCCAGATGACAACTTTGCAGTTGTATAATATTGTACCTTTAGAAAAAGATTCTCTACCATCAGAAGAATTTTTTTTTATGAAAATTCCTGACATTATTAGCACTTTTAATTTTGGGGGTGTTGTAGATGAAAGGGTTGAAAGATCTCTCATATTATGCTTGTAATAAATACAGTTTACAATGGAGTATTCCTGCTGGAGTTGGTGTTGTCAGAAGTTTTACAAATTGTTTCTTTCCTGAAGTCTTTTAGACTCTGAATATTATTAGGCTTTTTCTCTTTTGTATGAATTCTCATATGATACAACAGATTAGTTTTGTACAAAAAGCCTTTTAGACACCTATAACACTGATATGGCTGCTCTATGTCTCTGCTTTGAATTTTTTTATTATGGGATTTCATGTGCCTTGTTAAATAATTTTTTTGTAAAAAGCTTTTTGAGCACACTGTGCAACTGTGTAGTTTCTCATCTGTATGAATTTTCATATGTTCTGTTAGATTTGATTTTGATCTAAAATCTTTCAAACACTCTGAACACTTATATGGTTTTAGTTCAGTGTGGAGTTTCTCATGCTTTACTTGAACAGATTTTAATGCAAAAGCTTTTGAACATATAGAACAATGATATGGTTTCTCCCCACTGTGGACCCTCATGTGTATCGTCAAGTTTCCTCTTTGTTTAAAACCTTTTTGACACACTGAACACTGAAATGGTTTTTCTCCTGTATGACTTCTCATGTGTAAAATAAGACGAGCATTTTGAACAAAACCTTTTAAACATACATGACACTGATATGGTGTTTCTCCTGTGTGAATTATCTCATGCTGTGTTAATGAAGATTTATCTTTGAAGTCTTTTAAACAAACTGAACACTGATAAGGTTTCTCTCCTGTGTGAACTGTGTGATGTCTCTTCAGATGATAATTATTTGAGAATACTTTTTCACACACACAACACTGAAATGGTTTTTCTCCCAAATGAATTTTCTTGTGTTGTGTTAGATTATCTTTATCTTTAAAAGCTTTTTCACACTCGGAACACTGATAAGGTCTCTCTTCTGAATGAATATTCTTGTGTCGTGTGAGGTGAAAACTAGTTGAAAAAGTTTTTAGACACAACAGGCACTCATATGGTTTCTTCTCTGTAGCATCACTCATATTTGCTTCTAAAATGGATATTCCGGAAAAGATTCAAACACTGGAAATATTTTTCCTATATAAACTACAATTTGCATTGGGTAATAAATTTCTACATTAAAACTTTGGATCAGTAGAGTGAAGTTACACACAGTATGAGAGTGCACTTGTGATGTACAGGGTCTTCAGCTGAGCCTTAAAATATTGAACTGAATGTGAATTATTTCTGATGGTGTAATATACTTTGTGAAAGTTGGTATTAACACATTAAACTGTGTCTTCCATTCACCTGAGTTAATGATTCTTTTCGTTTAGCAAAATTGGATACACAGGCACTGAGTTGCTACCCAGTTCTACCGTATATGATAGTTTTACACTGGGAACAAAAAACTTTTTCCTTGCCATATTCCATCACACACAGTGTTGAATTCTGTCATCCAGAGATGTCAGAATTCAATGAGGACATCAAGTATTCCATTAGAGACTCAACAGCCAAGGGAGCTTTAAAGATTTCCTTTTAGAGTTTAACGATACTGAAAATTAGTGGTGTAAATATAGCAATAATGACCTGCCACTGTGATAACAATGAGTGTTAGCAGTGTATGTGTGCTGCTCAGCTTCCACTGCAAGAATGACCTGTAAAGGAAAAAATATGAACCCTGAGAATCTTTGTGTAAAACTTATACATACTAAAATATTTGAATTATCAATTGCACTACGGAAGTTTAGGAAGGCATGTTAGACGATATGTACGAGGTGCTATCAAAAAGTTCTTGGACTGCCACAAAAAAAAAAAATATACAGCAGATCATCGATTAACTCGGTATTTACATTTCTGAAAATAATGTGTATGATGAAATCATATAAAACTAAAGAATTTATGGGAAGAATGGGGTTACATTCCTAGGTAATCTACATATATGCTGCTATGTATGATAATTTATGTAACTGTATTTATGTGTACCTGTACCTGAATAAACTTACCCAAAAATAGCAAACACCTTTTTTTTTTAGGTCTCCAAATCGTAAAAATGATAATGTAACTGTAGTTCATTGTCATGATGAATTATGTTTAGTGCATTACTAAGGCAACATATGTTATATAAATAATATTTCTTACCTTAAATTGTGGTTGCTGGTACATGTCAATGATTCTGAATAGAGTGGAGAGGGATGCTGCAGCCCTACTGAGCTGAGATGGAAGGTTGTAGACTGTTTGCTTAAGTGGATGGTTGAGGCTTAGGCACTGAAGTTGATGGTTGAGGCTTTGGCACTAAAGTTGATGGTTGTACTAGAGTAGTGAGAAATTCAGTAATGTGTCTTTGGTGTCTCTATCCTGCAATACTTTATACAGCTGAAGGTAAAGCATCATGAGCTGCTCTAGGCCCCAAAATAACATATTCACTGTAGCTGTCATTGCTTGTTGATCTGGAAATGTGTGGGGAGGATTAATGTGATCTGTACAATACCTGTTCAAACATATGACAAGTAGTAACACTACTATTACCTGTCACAGATATTACTAGAAAAATACCATATTTTAATAGCTAGTTATACCAACACTCTTATATGGGTGTGAAGCATGGGTGATGAATGTTGCAACAAGGAGAAGGCTGGAGGCAGTGGAGATGTCATGTCTGAGGTCAATGTGTGGAGTGAATATAATGCAGAGAATTCGGAGTTTGGAAATTAGGAGGAGGTGCGGGATTACCAAAACTATTATCCAGAGGGCTGAGGAGGGGTTGTTGAGGTGGTTTGGACATGAAGAGAGAATGGAACAAAATAGAATGACTTCGAGAGTGTATAAATCTGTAGTGGAGGGAAGGCGGGGTAGGTGTCAGCCTAGGAAAGGTTGAAGGGAGGGGGTAAAGGAGGTTTTGTGTGCGAGGGGCTTGGATTTCCAGGAAGCATGCGTGAGCTTATTTGATAGGAGTGAATGTAGACAAGTGGGTTTTTAATACTTGACATGCTGTTGAAGTGTGAGCAAAGTAACATTTATGAAGGGATTCAGGGAAACCGGTAGGCCGGACTTGAGTCCTGGAGATGGGAAGTACAGTGTCTGCACTCTGAAGGAGGGGTGTTAATGTTGCAGTTTTATAACTGTAGTGTAAAGCACCCCTCTGGCAAGACAGTGATGGAGTAAATGATGATGAAAGTTTTCTTTTCGAGCCACCCTGCCTTGGTGGAAATCGGCCGATGTGTTAAATCACGTGAAAAGCTTCTCAAAGTTTTGAGCATATGTTGTTGTTATTGTTAGGTTGAAGGATGTGACAGCCCAAAGGTCATTGTGTCCATCTCATTGCTGTGGAATTAATTACAGTGGACCCCCGGTGTTCGTAGTCATCGGAGTTCATAATATTTGGTGTTCGTAACGTTTTTTCATAAAAATATTGGTTCGGTGATCATAATTCGTCCCAGACGCGTACGCCCGGCCGAGCGGCCCAACACACCATTCAGAGTCAGAGTGCCATTGTTTACCAGTGAGTGACGGTCACCCCACGCGTTCTTACGATACATTTCATCATTATTCCATTCTTTTTAGTGCTTGCAACTGCTAAATAAGCCACCATGGGCCCAAAGAAAGCTCCTAGTGCCAGTCCTTTGGTAAAGGGCTGAGAGGGAAAATGTGTCTTCTTAAGTGATTCAGTGATTCTACGATATGTTATGATACTAAAGCAGCAGGAGTTGATAAAGGCTATAGTGCCAGCCAGCGATAAAGAGTAGCATTAACACTGTAGCAAGTTCAGCGATTAAGCGATAGAAAAAAATGAGGACACGAAACTTAACTCCTCCAATGTTGTTGGAGTTATATAGGGCGACTGAGAACACTGCCGTGTCTGGCGGCCATCACTATGTAAGGCCTATTTTTCAGTGGCTCTTGTACACCCAACAACAAACACAATACCAGTCCTCACATTCGTAATGATATTTTATTCATTCTAGAGTATATGTCATGTTTCTATGTTATTAATATTGTTTATTATGTCATATTAGATGAATTGTGATAGATAAATAAGCCGTAGAGTTTATATTAGTGTCATATTGAAGGACTATCATGTCCTGTCCCCAAACACACACCCCTGTTGCCGGCATAATTCCAAACATACGCCAGAAACAGAACTCTCTGGAACACTTTTTTCAAGCTGGTCCTAGTGGCATTAAAAAACAAAGGGAAGTAACCCAGGAAAAAGACTTGGTACCTGAAGTCTTTATGGATGGGGATTCCCCTTCCAAACAATAGCAACTCTTCCATCCTCTTCCCTACTCCCATCTTCCACACAACAACAACAACTCTTCAATAAAGGTAAGTGTCATGTTATTATTGTTTTATTCTTCATGTCTCATTGTTTTCTGTGTAATTTAATGTATATTTAATGTACAAAAATATTTTAT
The DNA here is from genome assembly GCA_009830355.1 of Cherax destructor. Classification (NCBI taxonomy): domain Eukaryota; kingdom Metazoa; phylum Arthropoda; class Malacostraca; order Decapoda; family Parastacidae; genus Cherax; species Cherax destructor. The sequence goes on from WNWK01019150.1 coordinate 14,047, forward strand.
TTTAATACTTTTGAGTGTCTGAAACGGATTAATTGAATTTCCATTATTTCTTATGGGGAAAATAGATTCGGAGTTCGCAATATTCGATATTAGTAACTCCCTCTGGAACAGATTAATTACGAAAACCGGGTCTACTGTACTAGAATGCATTTGCGAATATAAAAACTATTTAGTACACAATAAATTTATTACAATAAAGGAATACAGTGGTACCTCTACTTACGAGCAGCTCAAAACTCGAATTATGTAAGTGTATTTTTGTAGGTGCTTTTGTAAGTATATTTTTGGGGGTCTGAAATGGATTAACCTAATTTTCATTATTTCTTATGGGAAAAAAAGCTGACTGGAACGAATTTTGCTCGTAAGTAGAGGTACCACCGTACAATAAAATTATCATTTCCCTTGCACTTTCAACAATAAAAATAGCAGTCTGCAGGAGAGGGTGGGTTGGATGCTTGCACACTGGTTGTCCTTAATGACAACACCACAACCACAACAGCATTCACTCTTCACACACATCCTAGTTTCTTTATTACAAAATACGATTTTGCTTGAATCGCCTCCACATTATTTAAACATCATCCGTTGAGTGCCATTTTATTTTTAGGAAGATAAAAAATTCACAGGGGGCTAGAATTAGGAGCTGGGAGGGTGGGACATGACTGCCATGTTGTTTTCGGCAAGAAAACAATGGTCTTTCTGGTCTTGTGTCAGCAAGTTCGGCATAAATTTTGCAACCTCTTGCCTCATGTTCAAATTTTCAGTTAAAATATTGACACCACCCATGAGAAATTGCCACAGCACTTGCAATGTCGAGTTTCACTAGCTCCTTTATCGAGCTTGAAACATATTTTACACACACCGCTGTTTTTTCTGTTAAAGATTTCATTCCGTCACTCAAAAAAAGCAATGACAGCACGACAAAAAAATGCCTTTGTGAGGTATGACGGAAAAACTGACCACACTGAAACTCACCATGCTACCTCACAAAGGAATGTACTGAGCAGCATAATCTATAACACTTGCCATATTACCAGGAACTGCAGGTAAATTTGAGTCCAGGAATTTTTTTCATAGCATCTTGTATATACTACAGCAGGGGTCAAACACATTTTTCATCACATGGGACACTTAACCCTTTGACTGTTTTGGTAGTACAGTGGTCCCCCGGTTTTGTGCATCTCCAAACTCGAACATTTACATGTATGTAAGTGTATTTTCGTAAGTGCTGTTGCAAGTGTATTTTTGTTGGTCTGAAATAGACTAACCTACGTGACATTATTTCTTAAGGAAGTAAATTCGTTCGGTAATAGCACTTGAGCAGCATTCTGGAACAAATTTTCAGCGAAAACCGAGGGACCACTGTATATATACGTCTTACGACCCACTGTTTTGGACGTATATATACTCAAAAATTCTAGCGGTTTCAAATCAAGCGGGAGAAAGCTGGTAGGCCCACATATGAGAGAATGGGTTTGTGTGGTCAGTGTGCGCTGTATAAAAAAAAATCTTGCAGCATGCAGTGCATGAGAAAAAAAACTCCGACCGTGTTTTTGGATTAAAACGCCGACTTTGAGGTGTATTTTCGTATAGTAGTTATGGTTGTATTCTCTTTTTCGTGGTCTCATTTGATAGAATGGAAAACATGTTACTGAAATAGAGATGATTTTGATTAGTTTCATAATAAAAATGACCTTGAAATTGAGCTCAAAATAGTGGAAATGTTCGATTTTTGTCAATGTTCAAGAATATACAAATCACGCCATTCGTTCAATACACGTCAACTGGTGAGTCTAATATTCTTACACAAGTGCACTGATATTATTTATACCATTTTTACAATAATGCAGGAGTCTGCATAACAGTAAATCTATTTTTTTGTGTGAATGAAAAATCAAAATAGAAAGCAAGAGTAATATAAGAGGGGCCTAAAGACATGACTAATGAACAGAGAAAATCTTATTTTAGTGCCAGGAATGTCTGTATTGTTTATTCTGGACCCTATTTTGAAATTGACATCATTTTTAATTTGCATGAAATTGGCCAAATTGCCAATTTCTGACCACTTTATTGCGTAGTTGAAATCGGTAAATTGCTAGTTTCTTGTACTCAATCGATAGAACAAATGGAATTCTAAAGAAATAGTATGAGTTTGGTCAACTGTAACAATGGAATTGGCCGAAAATAGGGCTCAAAGTCGGCGAAATCGCCGATGCATATATATCGCCGACATCGCTAACTTCGCGAGAGCGTAATTCCACAAGTTTTCCATCAAATTTCGTACTTTTGGTGTCATTACCATCGGGAAAAGATTCTCTATCATTTCATAAGAAAAAATAATTTATTTTTTTTCCAGCATTTTGCGACAACAGGAGACACCTCAGGATTAGGGGTTGTGACAGTCAAAGGGTTAAAGTTGAAAATTTGTAAAGGAACATTTTATAAACAATAAGAAACATGAAAATGTAGGAATTTAATGCACATTTCAACTGAACAAAATGATGACCATAATATTACTGCAACACGGGTTTAGAGCAGGTTGCTCCTGCCTGTCCCAGCTACTGGGTCACTATGACAAGGTCCTGGATGCTGTATAGGATAAACAAAATACAGATGTAGTATACACAGACTTTGTAAAAGCTTTCGACAAATGTGACCATGGTGTAATAATGCACAAAATGCGTGATAAAGGAATAACAGGAAAAGTTGGTAGATGGATCTATAACTTCCTGACAAATAGAACACAAAGAGTAATAGTTCCACAAGTACTGTTCCACAAGGCACAGTACTCGCTCCCATTCTATTCCTCATCCTCATATCTGACACAGACAGAGATGTAAGCCATAGCTCCGTGTCTTCCTTTGCGGATGACACCCGGACTACAATGACAGTGACCTCCATCGAAGACACCGCAAGACTCCAAGCGGACATAAACCAAATCTTCAAATGGGCCACTCAAAACAATATGAAGTTCAATGAAGAGAAATTTCAACTACTCAGATATGGAAAACTTGAGGAAATTAAAACTGTATCAGGATATACAACAAATTCTAACCATACAATAGAGCGAAAAAGTAATATGAAGGACCTGGGAGTGATAATGTCAGAGGATCTCGCCTTCAAAGACCACAACAATGTATCTACCGCATCTGCTAGGAAAATGATAGGATGGATAATGAGAACCTTCAAAACTAGGGACGTCAAGCCCATGATGATTCTCTTCAAATCGCTTGTTCTCTATAGGCTGGAATACTGCTGTACACTAATTGCCCCTTCAAGGCAGGGAAAATTGCTGACCTGGAGAGTGTACAAAGATTTTTCATGGCACACATAAGCACGATAAGGCACCTAAATTACTGGGAACAATTGAAGGCCCTTGATCTATATTCCCTGGAACGCAGGCGAGAGATACATGATAATATTCACTTGGAAAATCCTAGAGGGATAAGTACCAAACTTGCACATGAAAATCACTCCCTATGAAAGCAAAAGACTCGGCAGGAGATGCAATATTCCCCCAATGATAAGCAGGGGTGCCATGAGTACACTGAGAGACAACACAATAAGTGTCCTGGACAGGCACCTAAAGTCAGTACCTGACCAACCGGGCTGTGGTTCGTATGTCAGTTTACGTGCGGCCAGCAGTAACAGCCTGGTTGATCAGACCCTGATCCACCACGAGGCCAGGTCTCAGACTGAGCCACGGGGGCGTTGAATCCCCGAAACCCTCTCCAGGTAAACTCCATGTAATATACAGCGAAGCGCTGTAAAGCAGGGCCCACCTGTAATAGACAAGAAAAGGTTGAGCCAAACCTTTTATTTAACCCTTTGGGGGTCGACAGGCCTTCTCGGAAATGTGTTCCTGGGGTCGAAAATGTTTTGGAAAAAAAAATTAATTTTTTCTCATGAAATGATAGAATCTTTTTCCGATCATAACGCCACCAAAATTATGAAATTTGATCGAAAACTAACGGAATTATGGTTTTGCAAAGTTCGCGGTATCTACGACACTGACGCATAAGCGATTTCACCCACTTCGAGCCCTATTTTCGACAAATTCCAATGTTTCAGTCTACTAAAATTATAGCTATTTCGCTAGAACTCCATTTCTTCTATCGATTGAGTACAAGAAACCGCCTATTTACCAATTTTATCTACCCAAAATAGTGGTCAGAAAATGGCAATTTTCCAATTTCACACAAATTTCAAACGATGCCAATTTCAAAATAGGGTCCAGAGTAAACAAAGCAGACATTCCTGGCACTAAAATAACATGTTCTCTGTTTATTAGCTACGTCTCCAGGCCCCTGTTCCATTACTTTTGCTTTCCATTTTGAATTTTTATTCTCACACAAAAATAGAAGATTTACTGTTATGTATACAACTGCATCATTGTAAAAATGGTATAAATAATATCAGAGCACTTGTGCATGAATATAAGACTCGCCAGTTGATGTGTATTGGACGCATGGTGTGATTTGTTTACTCTTGAACATCGTCAAAAATCGAACATTTTCGCTACTTTGAGCTCAATTTCAAGGTACTTGTCATTGTCATACCAATCAAAATCATCACTATTTCTGTAATATATCTTCTATTCTATCAAATGAGACCAAGAAAACGAGAATACATCAATAAATACCATACGAAAATCGACTGCAAAGTCGCTGTTTTAATCGAAAAAAACGGTCAGGTTTTTTTCTCATTATGCAGTGTGTGCTGAAGGATTTTTTTTATACTGCGCACACTGACCACACAGACCCATTCTTTCATATGTATGCCTACCAGACGTTTTCTGCTTAAATTGAGGCCGCTAGAATTTGGGCGTACTAATATGGCACCAACCCCTGCTCGTAAAACGTACTAGTACGGCACCGACCCCGAAAGGGTTAAAACTTGACAATTTATTACAAAAGTAATAAAAAGAATTATGGATTTTATTTCTTTGCAAAGGTTACATGTGTAATATTACAGATACAGTGGACCCCCGCTATTGAACAGCTCGGCAGTCGAACAAAGTCCATCACCTGTCCGCCCAGGCGCGAGAGCCAGTCCCTCGTTGTTTACACTCGAGAGAACAATACCCTGCATGCTCATCCAGACATTTCACACATAATTATAATTGTTTGGAGTTTGTTCATTAAGTGTGAGGCAGTGGTGGTAGAGGCAGTGGTGAGAGGCAGTGGTAGAGGCAGTGGTAGAGGCAGTGGTGAGAGGCAGTGGTGGTAGAGGCAGTGGTGGTTGAGGCAGTGGTGAGAGGCAGTGGTGAGAGGCAGTGTTGGTAGAGGCACCGGTGAGAGGCAGTTATGGTTGAGGCAGTGGTGAAAGGCAGTGGTGAGAGGCAGTGGTGGTAGAGGCAGTGGTGGTAGAGGCAGTGGTGAGAGGCAGTGGTGAGAGGCAGTGGTGAGAGGCAGTGGTGGTAGAGGCAGTGGTGAGAGGCAGTGGTGGTTGAGGCAGTGGTGAGAGGCAGTAGTGAGAGGCAGTGGTGGTAGAGGCAGTGGTGAGAGGCAGTGGTAGAGGCAGTGGTGGTAGAGGTAGTGGTGAGAGGCAGTGGTGGTTGAGGCAGTGGTGGTTGAGGCAGTGGTGGTTGAGGCAGTGGTGAGAGGCAGTGGTAGTAGAGGCAGTGGTGAGAGGCAGTGGTGAGAGGCAGTGGTGGTAGAGGCAGTGGTGAGTAAACAAGATTAAATGAAGGTTCGGGAGGGAGTTTTGTAAACAAACCAGTTGTTGTTGTTGCTGTTACCACCCTGACACATACGATTTCTGTTCACTACTTGAAGCTGACTGGAAGTGATCTAATGCAGATAGCATTACAAACTCCGTTTTCTCTTATACTAACATGTCTGAAGGAGAAAAGAATGGGAAGATGTTTTCACAGCTGTAGCGAGAATGCTCGCCACCACCATCCTTCCCAGCCACCACATTTGTAATGACATACATATTTTATTCATTCTAGAGTGTATATCAGGTTTTTATGTTATTTATATTGTTTATTATGTCATATTAGATGAATTGTGATAGATAAATAAGCTGTCGAGTTGATAATAGCTTCACAGTGAAGTACTATTTTGTCATGCCTCCTGACAGCAGGAACGGATTAATTGTATTTCCATTATTTCTTATGGGAAAAATTAAATCGCCTTTTGAACATTTCACGTTAAGAACAAGCTCCTGGAATGGATTAAATTCGAATGGCGAGGGTCCACTGTATTATAATATATCTTTATTTCTACAAGTACATGTACAAGGTATACAACAAAAAAATGGTACCTTCTTATAATTATGAGCACAATTTTTAAAGGGATGGACCAGTAAGCCAGCGGAAGGCCTCAGTCAGATGACCAAAAGCTCCAACAGCAAGTCATCATCTAAGAACCGCGTCAGCAGACGCTTGTCCTGTTTCTCGACAAACCTTACCTAACCTAAGGCATACAGGCGTAGCTGACATACTACAACAGTGATCCCTCGGTTTTCGTGCATCTTCAAACTCGAACATTTATGTAAGTGTATTTTCGTAAGTGCTGTTGCAAGTGTATTTTTGGGGGTCTGAAATAGACTAACCTACGTGACATTATTTCTTAAGGAAGTAAATTCGTTCGGTAATGGCACTTGAGCAGCATTCTGGAACGAATTTTTGGCGAAAACCGAGGGACCACTGTATATAGAAAGCTCCTTGTTATGCAGAGCATTTTGGAGAAATTAGGTCAATTTTGTCCCAGGATACGACCCACACCAGTCGACTAACACCTAGGTACACATACAGTGAACCCTCGGTTAGCGGCCGTTCCTGTTAGCGGCCAACTCAGTTAGCGGCTGGTTTTATGGCTCCCGGTTTGTGGCCATTATTTCGGTTAGCGGCCGTATGGGCTGCAACAACCCACCGGCTGGGGCCGCTTGCGCTTCAGTTTGGCTGTCTCTCGGTGCGTAAGGAAGCTTCTGCTCATTCATCCAGACATTTCGCTTGTTTTCCATTGTTTTTTGCCAGTGCAACTGCGAAATAAGTAACCAAGAAAGTTCCTAGTAAAGTTCCTGTGGAAAAGAGAGTGAGAAACACGATGGAATTTAAGAGAGAAGTGATTGAGAAATATGAGAGTGGTATGCGGGTGCTGGAACTTGCCAGGATGTTTGGGAAAAACAAATCAACAATTACAACCATCCTGTCAAAGAAAGAACAAATCAAGGAGGCTGATGTTGCCAAAGGAGTAAATGTGCTTACGAAACAAAGGTCACCAATAATGAAACAAATGGAAAAGTTATTGTTATTGTGGATTAAAGAAAAACAAATAGTGGGAGACAGTGTAGTGGAGTCTGTTATTTGTGAGAAGGCAAGGCATTTGCATGAAGATCTTGTGAAGAAAACTTCTGAAACAAGTGGTGCTGGTAGTGAATTTAGGGCCAGCAAAGGCTGGTTTGAGAGATTTAATAAGCGTAGTGGCATACACAGTGTTGTAAGGCATATTGAGGCTGCAAGTTCAGAAAAACATTCTGCTGAAAAGTTTGTGCAGGAATTTCAGGACTACATAAAGAGTGAAAATCTGAAACCCCAACAAGTGTTTAACTGTGACAAAACAGGCCTGTTTTGGAAGAAAATGCCCAACAGGACCTACATCACACAGGAGGAAAAGACACTGCCAGGACACAAGCCTATGAAAGACAGGCTAACTCTCATGTTGTGTAGCAATGCAAGTGGGGATTTCAAAGTGAAGCCTTTACTCGTGTATCACTCTGAAACTCCCAGAGTGTTCAAGAAACACAATGTCCACAAGAAAAGATTGTGTGATGTGGAAATCAAATCAAAATGCATGGGTCACAAGGTCAATTTTCAAAGATTGGGTTGATGATGTGTCTGGCCCAAGTGTGAAAAAATACCTTCAGAATAACAATTTGGGACTCAAGTGACTCCTGGTACTGGACAATGCTCCTGCACATCCTCCAGACTTGGAAGACCAAATGTCTAGGGACTTCAAATTTATAAAAGTGAAGTTCTTGCCTCCTAACACCACTCCTCTTCTCCAGCCCATGGACCAGCAGGTCATTTTTAACTTCAAGAAACTGTACACCAAAGCAGTGTTTCAGAAGTGCTTTGAAATGACCTCGGACACTGAATTGACCCTTAGAGAGTTCTGGAAGAATCACTTCAATGTCTACAACTGCATAGGCCTTATAGGTAAGGCTTGGGAGGGAGTGACTACCAGGACTTTGAACTCTGCTTGGAGACCACTGTGGCCGGATTGTGTTGACAAGAGGGATTTTGAAGGATTTGCGGTGAGTGGTGAGGATGTGGAAGAGTTGGTGGAGGACCACAGGGTAGAGCTAACCACTGAAGAGCTGCAACAACTGGAAGTGGAACTTCATCAGACCAAGTTCAGGCAATTGCTTCAGAAAAGGAGGAGGAGGAAAAGGAAGAGGAGGTGCCTTCTGCAGAGATTAAGGAAATTTTTTCTATGTGGACTAAGGTGCAGACATTTATTGAAAAACACCATCCTGACTAAGCTGAAACAAGCCATATCTGCAACATGTTTAGTGACAAAATCTTGTTCCACTTCAGGGAAATATTAAAGAGGCGCCAGAAACAGAGCACTCTGGACAGTTATTTTGTGCGACAGGGTTCTAGCGACTCTCAAGCTGGTCCTAGTGGCATTAAAAGAAAAAGAAGGGAAGTAACCCCAGAGAGAGACTTGTTACCTGAAGTCCTTTTGGAGGGGGATTCCCCTTCCAAAAACTAACTCCTCCCTATCTTCCAGAAGCCAGCATTAGTCTTCAATAAAGGTATGTGATACTGATTTAATTGTTAAAAAAATAATTTTTTTGTGAATATTTTTCTCTGGAACGGATTAATTGTATTTACATTAATACTTATGGGGAATATTAATTCGGTTAAAGGCCTAGCTCCTGGAACGGATTACGGCCCCTAACCAAGGGTCCACTGTACCTATTTTACTGATGGGTGAACATGGACAACCAGTGTAAGGAAACACGCCCAATGTTTCCACCCTCGCCGGGAATTGAACCCAGACATTCAGCGTGTCAAGCGAGAGCTTTGCCAACCAGGCCACGGGCCACCCTATAGTTGAACATAAACTTAACAATGTGAATACAATGGTCGTTACCTCTGCTGCCTCCATAACTGTACCTGGTCTCTAGATCCTCCTGGTCCAGCAGTAGTTATCAATGGTCCAACAAGTTATGGTGGTCCAGCAGCAGTTATGGTGGTTTAGCAGCAGTTATCAATGGTCCAACAACAGTTATGGCACTCCAGTAGCAGTTATGGTGGTCCAGCAAGTTATGGTGGTCCAGCAAGTTATGGTGGTTCAGCAACAGCTATGGTGGTTCAGCAACAGCTATGGTGGTCCAGCAAGTTATGGTGGGCCAGCAACAGTTATGGTGGTTCAGCAGCAGATATTTAGTGGTCCAGCAACAGTTACCAGTGGTCCAGCAAGTTACAGTGGTCTAGTAAGTCATGGTGGCCCAACAGTAATCAATGGTCCAGCAAGTTATGGCAGTCCAGTAAGCTATGGTGGTCCAGCAACAGCTATGGTGGTCCATCAAGTTATGGTGGTCCAGCAATAGTTATGGCAGTCCAGCAAGTGCTATCAATGGTCCAGCAAGTTATAGTGGTCCAGCAGCAGTTATCCTGGTCCAGTAAGTTATGGTGGTCCAGCAGCAGTCATCCTGGTCCAGTAAATTATGGTGGTCCAGCAGCAGTCATCCTGGTCCAGTAAGTTATGGTGGTCCAGCAGCAGTCATCCTGGTCCAGTAAGTTATGGTGGTCCAGCAGGAGTTATCCTGGTCCAACAATTTATGGTGGATCAGCAACAGTTATGGTGGTCCAGCAAGTTATCCTGGTCCAACAATTTATGGTGGATCAGCAACAGTTATGGTGGTCCAGCAAGTTATGGTGGTCCAGCAGCAGTTATCCTAGTCCAGCAAGTTATGGTAATCCAACAAGTTATGGTGGTCCAGCAGCTGTTTTCCTGGTCCAACAGCAAGTTATCACTTAGGTGGTCCAGCAAGTTAGTCCTTTTGGTCCAGTAAGTTATCCTGGTCCAGCAGCAGTTATCCTGGTCCAGCACAGTTATCCTGGTCCAGCAGCAGTTATCCTGGTCCAGCAGCAGTTATCCTGGTCCAGCAGCAGTTATCCTGGTCCAGCAGCAGTTATCCTAGTCCAGCAGCAGTTATCCTGGTCCAGCAGCAGTTATCCTGGTCCAGCAGCAGTTATCCTGGTCCAGCAGCAGTTATCCTGGTCCAACAGCAGTTACCCTGGTCCAACAGCAGTTATCCTGGTTCAGCAACAGTTATCAATGGTGTTGTAACATCCAGCACAACTTAATATTCATCAGAGCTACAAACATTGTTTTTCATCATATTAACACTTTATTTAGTAAATTTTCTTTTGCCTCCAGAACTTGATACAGTCCAGCTGTTGTTGTTGTTGGGTTGATGGGTTGAGACGGTCCAGAGGATGTATGAACCCCACCATAGTGGCTACTGAACCCAACAGTTAATGAACCCACCATAGTGGCTACTGAACCCAACAGTTAATGAACCCCACCATAGTGGCTACTGAACCCAGTTAATAACCCAGTTGCCCCTACTATGAAACAAAACCCTGAACATTCCAGGGTTGACAAGACTGGCCTGCAAATTTTAAAAGCAACCTCTCAGTTAATGAAACCCGTCATATAGATTACTCTTGCTCTTTATGGTATTCTGTCCTAACAAAAAAACAACTGAAAGACTCTTCATGGTACTCTGTCCTAACAAAAAAACAACTGAAAGACTGCAAATCACCCAGAACAAAATAATATATCTTTATTTACCTGGAGTATACCTGGAGAGAGTTCCAGGGGTCAACAGCCCTGCGGCCCGGTCTGTGACCAGGCCTCATGTTGGATCAGAGCTTGATCAACCAGGCTGTTACTGCTGGCCGCACGCAGTCCAACGTACGAACCACAGCCTGGCCTGGTCAGGTACCGACTTCAGGTGCCTGTCCAGTGCCTGCTTGAAGACAGCCAGGGGTTTGTTGGTAATCCCCCTGATGTATGCTGGGAGGCAGTTGAACAGTCTTGGGCCCCTGACACTTATTGTGTTGTCTCTCAACGGGCTTGTGGCACCCCTGCTTTTCATTGGGGGGATGTTACATCGCCTGCCGAGTCTTTTGCTTTCGTAGGGAGTGATTTTTGTGTGCAAGTTTGGTACTAATCCCTCGAGAATTTTCCACGTGTATATAATAATGTATCTCTCCCGCCTGCGTTCTAGGGAGTACAGGTTTAGGAACTTCAAACGTTCCCAGTAATTGAGGTGGTTTATCGCAGTTATGCGTGCCGTGAAGGTTCTCTGCACATTTTCTAGGTCAGCAATTTCACCTGCCTTGAAAAGTGCAGTTAGTGTGCAGCAATATTCCAGCCTAGATAGAACAAGCGACCTGAAAAGTGTCAACATGGGCTTAGTATCCCTGGTTTTGAAGGTTCTCATTATCCATCCTGTCATTTTTCTAGCAGATGCGATTGCTACGGTGTTATGGTCCTTGAAGGTGAAATCCTCTGACATGATCACTCCCAGGTCTTTGACATTAGTTTTTCGCTCTATTGTGTGGTTGGAATTTGTTTTGTACTCCGATGAGATTTTTAATTTCTTCACGTTTTCCATATCTGAGTAATTGAAATTTCTCATCATTGAACTTCATATTGTTTTCTGCAGCATATTTAAAGATTTGGTTTATGTCTGCTTAGAGTCTTGCAGTGTCTTCAACGGTGGACATTGTCATACAGATTCGGGTGTCATCTGCAAAGGAAGACACAGCACTGTGGCTTATATCCTTGTCAATGTCTGATATGAGGATGGGGAATAGGATGGGAGCAAGTACTGTGCCTTGTGGAACAGAGCTTTTCACAGTAGCTGCCTCAGACTTTACTCTGTTGACTACTACTCTTTGTGTTCTACATGTTAGGAAATTATAGATCTATCTACCAACTTTTCCTGTTATTCCTTTATCACGCATTTTGTGTGCTATTACACCATGGTCACACTTGTCAAAGGCTTTTGCAAAATCTGTGTATATAACATCTGCATTCTGTTTATCTTATATAGCATCCAGGACCTTGTCGTAGTGGTCCAGTAGTTGGGACAGACAGGAGCGGCCTGCTCTAAACCCATGCTGTCCTGGGTTGTGCAATTGATGGGTATCAAGATGGGTGGCGATCTTGCTTCTTAGAACCCTTTCAAAGATTTTTATGATATGGAACGTTAGCGCAATTGGTCTGTAGTTCTTTGCTATTGCTTTACTTCCCCCTTTGTGGAGCGGGGCTATGTCTGTTGTTTTTAGTAGCTGCGGGACGATCCCAGTGTCCATGCTCCCTCTCCATAGGATGTTAAAAGTATGTGATAGGGGCTTCTTGCAGTTCTTGATGAACACGGAGTTCCATTAGTCTGGGCCTGGAGCGGAGTGCATGGGCATGTCATTTATTGCCTTTTCGAAGTCATTTGGCGTCGTGGTGATGTCAGAAAGGCATGCGTCTGTCAAGTTCTGTGGCACTCTCATAAAAAATAATTTAGATTTTCGATTTTCAGTCTGGTTAGTGGCTCGCTAAAGACTGAGTCATACTGGGATTTAAGTAACTCACTCATTTCCTTGCTGTCATTTGTGTAGGACCCATCCCGTTTTAAAACTATGTATGGTTCCTGCCTCCACTATATCTTTTTTTCTTCCCGTGTTCTGTCGCGGTCGAGATATACCCTCCGGTACTCTGACATATCCCTTAGTCTTGCTTTCTCCTGCAGGATCCTGTTTCGAGTCAATTTTGCTTTGAAAATCACTTTGACTGGCCGGATTCTTCCTCTTGCAAACCCCCTTATTCTCAGAAAATTTGCCAGCTTGGTCATGTCATCCTCTCCTATTGCTTTCATGATGTTTTCAATCGCATTTTTCTCCTCTTGTCTTCTTGCTTCGTAAGTTTTCCCTTCAGCTTCCTGGAGCCCATAAACAAAGACTGATCTCCCACTGCCTATCCCTATGTAACCCCTGATTCGACTTAGTTGCCTCCATTGCAGCTTTCCTTTCTTCAATATCTTCACTGTCTGTTATCCCTTGGCCCAGTGCCCTGTCGCTTTCCCTTCTTAACTTTCCCTGTGCACTGCTGTGGTCTGTTAGGGCTTCTACGTATAGCTTAGCTCTCCTTTTACTACACTCCCTCAATTGTTCCTGATGTGATCTCTCTTTTCTCGGGCTCCACGATGGTCTGATAGGGCCTCTGCATACAGTTTCACTCCGTTCTCTACAGTCCACTTCTTTGTGACTGAGGTAGCAGTTTCTGATACCATGTCCACATTGCTTTTTGGTTCTTTAGGCTGTTTCAAATTTTTCAATGTTTCTTCTAATCTCTGTATCTTAGCCTCTGCTGTTGTGACTTGCTTCTCCCACTTCCTGCTTTCTGCAGCTATCCTCTCCTCCATTATCTTGCTTTCTGCAGCTATCCTCTCCTCCATTATCTTGCTTTCTGCAGCTATCCTCTCCTCCATTATCTTGCTTTCTTCAGCTATCCTCTCCTCCATTTTCATGCTAAGTGAAAATTTCATGACTGTCCTCACTTGTATTTCTTGTCTATACCCTTACCTATTTACTATGTGCATAGTTCTGTAACTCAGGTGAAAGAGATAAATGCAGTTTATTGTAAATTACAAGATTTGATAAGTAATGTCTTCTACCAACATTGTTGTATTGAAATGTAATGCTGAACAAGTTAAATGTTTAATTGAAAGTATTATTATTATTACTATTATTATTGCTGTTGCATCTGTACATGTTTTGAAAATATCCTTTACTGTAAAAGATTAGATTTAGATTTTGCCACCGAAGTGGCTAGTTTATTGTGCACCCCCATCCTGTGGACGGTAGCGCAAGAGCATATGGATACACAAAAGGCCTAGGCACTAGGCCCCAAAGGGGTTAACAATTGTACATTTGGGTTTATATCTACATTTCAATTATCTGTTACAAGCAGGTATCTTATTTCATTAATAAGATATCTTGACATGTCACATAGGTTATTATATTGTCTATCTCTATATTCCTCAATAAGTGCACAATTAAGCACATAGTGTTCAAGACAGTGACCATATGCCTGATCACATAACTTGCATTTAGTTTGATCATCATCTGTGTCTCCCAAACTGTCAGAAGTACCTGTAGCCAAGCCTAAGCCTGGCCACTACAACATCAGTCAGTCTGTTCACATTGCAAGTTGCTCCACAAACATGCCCATCTGTGCTCGCATTATCATGAGCACAGATAGGCACGTTCACGGAAATTAATTTGGATTTATAACTACAGTTCACTTATCTGTTACGAACAAATTTAGGAAATTTGCTTAGAATAAGTGGTATCCTACCTTCACTAATAAGATATCTTGACATGTCACATAGGTTATTATACTGTCTATCTCTATATTCCTCAATAAGTGGACAATTCAGCACATAGTGTTCAAGACAGTGACCATATGCCTGATCACATAATTTGCATTTAGTTTGATCATCATCTGTGTATCTCCCAAACTGCCAGAAGTACTTGTAGCCAAGCCGAAGCCTGGCCACTACAACATCAGTCAGTCTGTTCACATTGCAAGTTGCTCCATAAACATACTTATCTACATTCATGTTATCATAGTGGGTTATAGATCTACTCAGGCTTCTAACTGCATTCCTATAGCTATCATTTTCATTATTTATTTCTCTCCTAATATTATTCCTAATGCTAGACACAGATATACCAAAGTTATATTCTACATTCTCCTTATGGGTGCTCTTCTTGGCTTACATATCAACTTTATCATGAAGGAGTAATCCAATGTGTGACGGAATCCATAGCAAATGTACTTTAATTCCTTTGTCCCGGATTTTTGAGTATCTATACCTGGCTTCTCCAATGAGCATGCTGTTAGAGTCATTATATGAGTCAAGAGCCTTCAATGATGACATAGAATCAGTAATGATGATAGAGTCAAGCTCAGTGTCATAAGTTAGCTTTAGTGCCATAAGGATTGCAAACAATTCAGTTTGCAGTGTAGACGCCCAGTTGTTAATTCTTATGCCTAGTTCAAAAAAAATATTATTTTTCTTAACTAGGGAGGTGGCAACCAGAGCAGATGCAGCCCTGCCAGAAGACTCCTGTTTAGATCCATCAGTGTATATAACTTGAGATAACTTATTACTACCAGCTAGGCGATAAATTTCTTCTTGAGCAGTTGCTTTAACAAGTGATTTAAGGAAGGGATTACTAGCAATGAGCTTCTTGGGAGGGACTTGCAGGTATGTGATATTAAATGAACACATCTTCCATGGAGGAGTGAAATGCTCTTGTTGCCTACAGTGATACAATTCATGCAGGTTGTAAAACTTAATGTAATTGCATGTTTTCACAATCCATTTAGATCTGTGAATATTTACTTCTAGACATTTAGTAAGATTCATTGTGACAGTGTCTGGTTCATTTCTTAACATTCTAATACCAAGTACAGTGTTAATCTCAACAATCCTATCACTGATACTAGTAATACCAAGCTCCTTCCTCATATTAAGAACCTTTGTAGATTTGGGACAGCCAAGAATAATTCTAAGAGCTTCATTTTGCATTAACTCCAAGGGTCGGAGAGAACTTTCTCGAGCTAATATCAACATGGGAGCAGCATAATCAATTAAGGACCTAATATAGGCTATGTACATCATTCTCGCGATTCTCACATTAGCACCATAGTTGGGGTTGTATCCAGCAACAGCTTTAAGAGCATTTAGTCTATCTTTGCATTTTTTATTTAGTTGTGGTATAGTAGATTTGGTAAAGGGTACATCTACACCAAGATATCTGTAAGTTTTAACGTAGCTAATGTTTTCACCCTGCAAATAGATGGGTGGGGGATGTCGTTTGCTTGTTAATATCTTTGTTTTAGAGGAAGATATTATGAGGCCTAGTCGATTACAAATTGCTTGAACTTCATTAAGAACGGAACTCATCTTTTTATGCCCTGTTGTATGGATCATGATGTCATGAAAAGCCTAGGCATACCTAGGCATATTATTGGCCATCTTGTAATATCAACTTTAATGTATAACTATAAGTACCCCCCACCTTGTATTACATGAAATAAAGAATTTGAATTTGAATTTGAATTTGAATCAGCATAGCTTATAGCTATATGTTTAGGTGAGGCAGGTAGAGTATTATTATTATTACTATTATTATTGCTGTTGCATCTGTACATGTTTTGAAAATATCCTTTACTGTAAAAGCTGTATATTAACTCAAGAAATGTATTTGAATTGTGACCATCTTCGCATTCTGCTGTTCTGTTATTGTATGTTCCAATATGTTTTCTCTAGAAATTTTGTTAATCTGTAATATAGTGTATAACATTAACTTTCTTTGTGTCTGATTATTTTTCTAATATTAGTATTCATTGTAATAATTATTGTGAGTAGAAATAAGGTTTATAGAGGCAAGTTGACTTTCTTGTGTAGAAATTTTTAAAGAGTTTGTGTACATGAGTTGGAGTGCTGTTCAAACGAGGGAGGGAAACACGAGGGTGAGACTATAAACAAACCCTACCCTCACCCATTGATCAGCTCACACAGCTTTTCTTTTGACTGCTCATGTACTTCAATCTGCTGCTGACAAGTGAGTTCATAACCTGTGTTAAGGGAGATAAGTAGAGAAGCTCAAATATTGCTAGAATGCAGTCTTTGTGTTGTAGCCATTGAAGGAACAAGCCTCCAGCTGGCATATCTTGTGTATCACTCTAAGAAAGGGCTATTAGCTGTGTATGACTTGTATCTTGCCTTATTATGATAGCTAAATGATACCTGTATATTGTATGATTAGAGTAAATTGTAAGAATAATGATAATTTAAGGTGTAATGACTTACTTTTGACCATGGGATCTACCACTGTACTTCTTATTTCTAACCTATAACTTCCCTAACCTATATTTTATCCTAATACTCTTTTGTTAAATATCTACTACATATGTTTAACTATGTTTATTTCCTGTAATTTATCTGTCACATGTAACTTAACTTAACCTAGCTTACCTGTGTTTTTTTGCTATCTTGTACAACTATTTTATTTTCCTGTCTTAATTCATACTAGCCTATGTTTCATGTTTATTCTGTGCATAACATATATGTTCATTCTTTTTGTGTATTATAATTTTGTTAAGTTATACTGTTTGTTCACTATATTTCAGCTGTCTTATTTTTATGAAAAATCTTGAATTATTTTTGATATGCCATTTTTTACTGTTTTGATAATTTGTTAATTATTTTCCTTTCATTTTTTTGCAAGATCTTTATTTTGTTTTGTAGAAGTTCTTGCTCATGTATTTTGTGACTAAACCTGTATACTTCTTATAGGGTTTAGCAGCAACCAGGCACCCCCACAAAGAGTTGCCTCAAGAGTATGAGAAGGCTAGGGGTTAGCAACCAGGCACCCCCCAAAGATATGCCTCCAAAGTAGGAGAGATCCACCAGAGATACTGAGGAGAGGAGAGAGAGAGAGAGAGACCTTGAACACTATAGTCCTGGAGGATCAGACCAGGCTTGTAATCTGGGATTTGGAAGGTCTCAGGAGCATCCCAAGGCAGGAATGTATCAAGTAATTTAAACCTCAGTATGGAAAGTAATGGAGTCCCTTGGGAACTATGTGGGGAGGTGGTTTTGACAGCAGTAAGCCAGTTCTACTAATAAGAATTAAGTATTTGTTGCTAGAATTTTTTTGTGTTAATACTTTCAGATACCCCTGTAATGTGTGTATTAAATTGTAAGTGGTCTTACCTGGGTATGTTTTACTTCCCCCTTTGAGCCATGTATACCAGGTCCATTAGTCTGAAGTTAAATTGAATAACATATTGATGTTATAATTTTTCTTTAAGGGTCAAGCCCCTGATAAGGTGCCTACTGCTCGTATTTTCAGGCCATGCTACCCTAAGAGCCAGTACTTATCAGGACCCCTATCTTGTTATAACTATCCTGTATTATTTCTCACTGGGTTTTCTCCTGCTCTCCTGTTTTCCTTCCTTCTCCTATGACTATCGTTTCTTTTATCCCTTTCACTATTAAAAGAGCAGGTGGTGGCAGCATACTCCCAAGAGAATAGACCGCTACTGTCTATTCTCTCATATTCCAGTACTTTCCCCATGTTGTTTGTTCTCCATATTTCCATATTTATTTTGTATCCACTCCAAGTCTCTGCCTGAGGGAACAGACAATATGGCATCGTTTGGTGCTCTGTCGACCCCAGGGTGGGACTGGGGTGGAAGAATCTGCTGCATTTCACTAACGAGGTGGCTCGGTGGATGTTAGGTTGCTATCCTGGATTGCTGGTTTACTGGCATGAAGGGTAGGGTTCCATGCAGCATCTGCACTACTTGCGGTGTTGAGGTCCTCTTGGGAGCGGAGGGGGATTTACGCCCCTTTCATTCCTCCTAAGAGCTATTCCTCCACGTTCCCCCCTTTTTTTATTCTTTTTTTTATTTTTATTTTATTTTCTTTTTTTTTTTCTTAAAAACAAAAAGAAAGTAGTAACCTAACCATGGATGCCCTAATCCGTGAACCTACCCTCGGGCCCCTTCTTGATACCGCACCTAGTTCTGTCCCTACCTCGTTAATGGACAACTCTTTGGACATCTCTAATACCCCTGTACCTCTTGCTGGTGCCGGTTTGTCACCTGCTTCAGGTACCGGGGTTCTGACCGGCCCTTTTGACACGTCTGACCTTCGCTCTTCTCTGACCTTGATTCCAGCTTCTCCCTCAACGGTGCGGCAATTTTCGGATCGCTCGCCCGTCACCCATTGGACCACCCCCGGTCTCACGCCCAAACGACCAAGACCCTTACATGATGATTCAACATTTCCTTCTCGTTCATCTCAGAAACGACCAGCTCATCACGCACTCCCCTTAAACACTTTGTTTCACACTACTCGATGGACAAAGTTTTTTACTCTACGACCAACTTCTCCTAATACCTATCTTTCAGATCATAGTATTGGTAAGGCTCTACTACGCCATGTTGGTAAAGATATCTCATTTCACGCTCTCAAGAGCGGCACTCGCATCATCACGGTCCAGAATGCTGGCCAAGCTCGCGATCTTTCTCTCCTTACGACAATAGATACTATTCCTATCACTATTGACAAACATCATTCACTCAATTCTTGTAGTGGTACCGTCATTTTACCCCACACCATTGTTCAACGGAATTTCCAGACATGTGGTGATGACATTTTGGAGCAGCTTGAGCTCCAAGAACTCCCTATCCTTAAGTTGACACTTTTGTCCTCCCTGCCAATAAGCGAAGACGTTATCCTTGCAATATAGCTAGTTTAACATTTGACAGCAATGCGCTTCCACCTTCGGTCTACATTGCAGGTCAACGTTTACAAGTTCGAAAGGTGACCCCTACACCACAACAGTGTAGAAACTGCTGGCGTTTTGGTCATCCAGCGAAATATTGCAGGTCCATGGCCGAATGCCCTGTTAAGAAATTCAGATATTTTTTGCTAGGGAGAAAGTTTGTTGCTCGCACAGATCATAAACCATTGCTAGAGTTGTTTGGAAAAGGAAAACATATTCCAGTAAATGCAAGTGCCAGAATTCAGCGTTGGGCTCTGTTATTAGCTCAGTATGATTATGAGTTGTCATTCAAGGCTGGCAAGGAAAATGTTATTGCAGATGCATTTAGCAGATTACCTATTGAAGATCACAGCTTAGTCAGGTACACCTTCAGAATATGTAAGATTAGTAGAGTCCCTCGATTTCCAACATTTATCATTTGACAAAATCAAACTGGGATAGATGCTGTATTATCCCAAGTAGTAAATAATAAATATGGATGGGATAAAAATAGTGTATTTTTATCTGACTATAATTCAGTCAAATCAGATCTGACTGTTCATGATGATGAATTATTGTATAGGAATAGAGTGGTAGTGCCTGTAAAGTTGAGATGTAAGGTATTGGAGCATCTGCTTATAGGTCATAATGGTATCAATGCTATAAAAGCAGAAACTAGGCAGTGGGTCTGGTGGCCAAAGATGGACCAAGATATTGCAGAAGTAACAAAGAGTTGTCCCATTTGTTTTCAGAATTTTAAGCCAATTTCATCTGTCCTATCTTGGCCCAGCACTGGGAAGCCATGGTCTAGAGTGCATATAGACTATGCAGGTCCAGTTGAGGGCAAGTATTTTTTGGTAATTGTGGATTCCTTTTCAAAATTCTTAGATGTGCAAGTCACTAGTTCTATGACATCCACAGTTACTACTGAGTTACTGAGGAAATCCTTTTGTAATTTTGGGTTACCAGACATAGTTGTGTCAGATAATGCTGCATACTTTGTATCCCAAGAACTGGAAGCCTTCTTTAGTAAGAATAGTATTGAACATGTTACTTCAGCCCCATACCATCCATCATCAAATGGTCTGGCAGAGAGGGCAGTAAGGACATTGAAGGAAGGGTTACACAAGTTTACAAAAGGCTCTCTCAATACCAGATTATGTAGGTTCTTATATAACCATAGGAAAACTGTTCATTCCTCCACTAATAAGACACCAGCAGAAATTATGTTTCATAGGAATTTTAAAGTCCCGGTTTCGGCTGGCAAATGTCATGTTAAAGAGGACAATTCATTGCCTAAGATGCCTGGTGGTGGCTTTCAAGGAGAGGTGAAGCAATTTAAAGATGACGATGCTGTGTATGCAAGAAACTTTGGGATAGGTGACCCTTGGGTAGAAGGAAAAATTGTGGAGGTATTAGGGGTTAGAAATTACAAAGTGTTAATTAGAGGTTTTGGTAACATGATATGGAAAAGGCATATAGATCAACTCATGCCAAGGTTTAGGAGTGGAGTGCAACCATTGATTCCAACAGTACCAGAAGCGGTAAGGAGTGGTTTAGAGGAACTGCCCACAATAGACAATTATGGTAATAAACTTAAAGAGCAGGTTAACATGCAGGAAGAACCTCCTGGGAGGTTTAATAAGGGAAACAGCAGTTATAAGTTGGATGATATGGTAACCATTCCATGTGTGGTAATGTAATTTAGAAAAGGAGGAATGTAAGGGGTTGGGAGCAGTAGGAGGATTAAATACTATGTTTGTTTGGGTCAGTCATTTATAGTTGTTGTTATTGTTGTTGTTATGGAGCGGCCATGGAGAGTAAAATTGTTATTGTACTCTGGCTTTTATTAACCTGCAACCACTACATGCCCAGTCTGTGGTGCCGACGACCATGCCAGTCCTTTTTGTACTTTACCTCCCTCTTGCCTTACTTGTCATGAGACACATCCATCGTACTCTCGCCGTTGTCAGGTTTACCTGAATGAGCAGGAAATCCGTTGTCTCAAAGAGGCGGAAGGCTTCTCATATGCTATGGCTGTCTCTCATCTACGCCTTCAAGGGAGACTTCCCCGTATTTCTTATTCTCGCATTGCTAAATGTCGCCCCACTTCTGGGGTCCCAACTTTCTTGACTTCCTCTGTGGTTACAACATCCTCCGTCACCCCTGTCTCGAATCCTTTTGCTGTTCTTGGCTCCGAGGTCCCTACCTTGGCATCCCATACAAATTCCAACCACACAATAGAGCAAAAAACTAATGTCAAAGACCTGGGAGTGATCATGTCAGAGGATCTCACCTTCAAGGACCATAACACTGTAGCAATCGTATCTGCTAGAAAAATGACAGGATGGATAATGAGAACCTTCAAAATCAGGGATACTAAGCCCATATTGACACTTTTCAGGTCGCTTGTTCTATCTAGGCTGGAATATTGCTGCACACTAACTGCACCTTTCAAGGCAGGTGAAATTGCTGACCTAGAAAATGTGCAGAGAACCTTCACGGCACTCATAACTGCGATAAACCACCTCAATTACTGGGAACGTTTGAAGTTCCTAAACCTGTGCTCCCTAGAAGCAGGCGGGAGAGATACATTATATACAGTGGAAAATTCTCGAGGATTAGTACCAAACTTGCACACAAAAATCACTCCCTACGAAAGCAAAAGACTCGGCAGGCGATGTAACATCCCCCCAATGAAAAGCAGGGGTGGCACTAGCACGTTGAGAGACAACACAATAAGTGTCATGGGCCCAAGACTGTTCAACTGCCTCCCAGCATACATCAGGGGGATTACCAACAAACCCATGGCTGTCTTCAAGCAGGCACTGGACAGGCACCTGAAGTCGGTACCTGACCAGCCAGGCTGTGGTTCGTACGTTGGACTGCGTGTGGCCAGCAGTAACAGCCTGGTTGATCAGGCTCTGATCCAACATGAGGCCTGGTCACAGACCAGGTTGCAGGGGCGTTGACCCCTGGAACTCTCTCCAGGTATACTCTAGGTAATGAGCTCCGGGTAGAGCTGTTCACATTCATGACAAGTTACAAGGTAATGAGCTCAGGTAGAGCTGTTACAATCATGACAGTTCAAGTAATGAGCTCCAGATAGAGCTGGTCACAATCATGACAGTTACAAAGGTAATGAATCATAATCACATCATACATAGTTACAATCATGAACAAATTACAGAGTAATGAGGAACAAACATTCTAGGGAATACATCCATTGCCCCCAACAACAGATGTTGTATGGTGCCTGTCCCTCTTCGGCAGGACAGCCATTGCAAACAGCAGCAGGTTGCACCAGGATCTGCTGCTTGCAGGAGCACCATCGACCCTTCCCAAGAGGTCCAAGAGGTCAGCGACTTTGCTAGCAGCCCGAGGGAGAGCTGCCCTGGGGACGTGTCAACGTCCTGGTGGACGCCAAGTTGATTGCAGATCCCAAGCCCTCTGTCTGCTGGGAGGGGCTGTTGGTTGTTCCCACCTGGAGCCCTCCGGGTGCCCAGATATCCACCGTGTGCACGGATGTTGAAGCTTGATGAACTGAGTGCACACTGCCTGTGGCACACCTGACAGCTGCCCTGCGGTCAAACTCCACGGCGCTGCATCTGCAGTGGAGGTTCCCGTGAGCCCGCACATCCTGTGCCATCGCTGACATAGTGGGCTGGGAGGGAAAAACCTACAGTTGGGGTGGTGCTGGAAGTAGGGTGGGTGAGGTGGGGGTGAATGGTTGTGTGGTTGTGCTGTCTCAACGTGCTAGTGGCACCCGTGCTTTTCACTGGGGATGTTACATCGCCTGCGAGTCTTTTGCTTTCGTAGGGAGTGACTCGTGTGCAAGTTTGGTACTAATCCCTCAAGAATTTTCCACGTGTATATAATGTATCTCTCCCGCCTGCGTTCTAGGGAGTACAGGTTTAGGAACTTCAAGCGTTCCCAGTAATTGAGGTGGTTTATCGCAGTTATGCTTGCCGTGAAGGTTCTCTGCACATTTTCTAGGTCAGCAATTTCACCTGCCTTGAAAGGTGCAGTCTGTGACCAGGCCTCATGTTGGATAACAGCCTGATCAACCAGGCTGTTACTGCTGGCCGCACGCAGTCCAACGTACGAACCACAGCTTGGCTGGTCAGGTACTGACTTCAGGTGCCTGTCCAGTTCCTGCTTGAAGACAGCCAGGGGTTTGTTGGTAATTCCCCTGATGTATGCTGGGAGGCAGTTGAACAGTCTTGGGCCCCTGACACTTATTGTGTTATCTCTCAATGTGTTAGTGGCACAATGCTTTTCATTGGGGATGTTACATCGCCTGCCGAGTCTTTTGCTTTCATAGGGAGTGACTCTCGTGTGTAAGTTTGGTACTAATCCTCGAGAATTTTCCACGTGTATATAATAATGTATCTCTCCCGCCTGCGTTCTAGGGAGTACAGGTTTAGGAACTTCAAGCGTTCCCAGTAATTGAGGTGGTTTATCACAGTTATGCGTGCCGTGAAGGTTCTCTGCACATTTTCAAGGTCAGCAATTTCACCCGCCTTGAAAGGTGCAGTTAGTGTGCAGCAATATTCCAGCCTAGATAGAACAAGCGATCTGTAAAGTGTCAACATGGGCTTGGCATCCCTGGTTTTGAAGGTTCTCATTATCCATCCTGTCATTTTTCTAGCAGATGGAATTGCTACTGTGTTATGGTCCTTGAAGGTGAAATCCTCTGACATGATCACTCTCAGATCTTTGACATTAGTTTTTCGCTCTTTGTGTGGTTGGAATTAGTTTTGTACTCCGATGAGATTTTAATTTCTTCACTTTTTTCCGGCCTCTTTAAGGGGGGCTCCTTGTCGCGGTAAAGAGGCTATCGGTCTGAGGAATTGGACCTCTTGGTCTTCTTCCTCAGACTGAACCTAATTACCCCCCAATCCCCCCTCCCCTTTCCCATCTTTTCCATCCTCCCTTTTCCCTTTCCTCCTCCTCCTCCTCCTCATCCCTCCCTTATTTCCTT
>WNWK01019151.1:0-38403 GCA_009830355.1 Cherax destructor
GAAGTGTCAAAGACTTCATTTTTTCACAACTACTTAGTGAGGTATTTGTTTGGCCTGCCACGTCTCTGTCATGGGAGAAGCAGGTGTGTGACGGTGTAGCTGTGAAGATCACAGCTCTAGGAGCAGGTGTGTGACGGTGTAGCTGTGAAGATCACAGCTCTAGGAGCAGGTGTGTGACGGTGTAGCTGTGAAGATCACAGAGCTCTAAGAGCAGGTGTGTGACGGTGTAGCTGTGAAGATCACAGAGCTCTAGGAGCAGGTGTGTGACGGTGTAGCTGTGAAGATCACAGCTCTAGGAGCAGGTGTGTGACGTGTAGCTGTGAAGATCACAGAGCTCTAGGAGCAGGTGTGTGACGGTGTAGCTGTGAAGATCACAGAGCTCTAGGAGCAGGTGTGTGACGGTGTAGCTGTGAAGATCACAGAGCTCTAGGAGCAGGTGTGTGACGGTGTAGCTGTGAAGATCACAGCTCTAGGAGCAGGTGTGGTGACGGTGTGGCTGTGAAGATCACAGCTCTAGGAGCAGGTGTGGTGACGGTGTGGCTGTGAAGATCACAGCTCTAGGAGCAGGTGTGGTGACGGTGTAGCTGTGAAGATCACAGAGCTCTAGGAGCAGGTGTGTGACGGTGTAGCTGTGAAGATCACAGAGCTCTAGGAGCAGGTGTGGTGACGGTGTAGCTGTGAAGATCACAGCTCTAGGAGCAGGTGTGGTGACGGTGTAGCTGTGAAGATCACAGAGCTCTAGGAGCAGGTGTGTGACGGTGTAGCTGTGAAGATCACAGAGCTCTAGGAGCAGGTGTGTGACGGTGTAGCTGTGAAGATCACAGAGCTCTAGGAGCAGGTGTGGTGACGGTGTGGCTGTGAAGATCACAGCTCTAGGAGCAGGTGTGGTGACGGTGTAGCTGTAAAGATCACAGCTCTAGGAGCAGGTGTGGTGACGGTGTAGCTGTGAAGATCACAGAGCTCTAGGAGCAGGTGTGGTGACGGTGTAGCTGTGAAGATCACAACTCTAGGAGCAGGTGTGGTGACGGTGTAGCTGTGAAGATCACAGAGCTCTAGGAGCAGGTGTGTGACGGTGTAGCTGTGAAGATCACAGAGCTCTAGGAGCAGGTGTGGTGACGGTGTAGCTGTGAAGATCACAGCTCTAGGAGCAGTGTGGTGACGGTGTAGCTGTGAAGATCACAGCTCTACGAGCAGGTGTGGTGACGGTGTAGCTGTGAAGATCACAGCTCTACGAGCAGGTGTGGTGACGGTGTGGCTGTGAAGATCACAGCTCTACGAGCAGGTGTGGTGACGGTGTGGCTGTGAAGATCACAGGTCTACGAGCAGGTGTGGTGACGGTGTGGCTGTGAAGATCACAGCTCTAGGAGCAGGTGTGATGACGAATTTGTTGTATACTCCGTTCTAGTTATTATTTCCTCAAGTTTCCCATAACGGAATAACTGAAATTTGTCCTTATTGAACATCAAATTGTTTTCCGGGATCCATTAGACAAGTTGGTTTATATCCAGTTGGAGATTTACCGTGTCCTCAATGGATGCCATTCATACTGATTCTAGTATCCTCATCCTCATATCTGTCTGTGTCAGATATGAGGAAGAGTACCGTAACTTGTGGAACAGAGCTTTTCACTCTAGCAGTATTACGAACACTGGTAGTAGTCTAAAGGCCCGTAGCACCTGGTCGTAACTAAGTCAGTAAACAAAGCAATCAGCAGGGCAGAGCAAGGGTAAGGCAAACAAGCAGGGATAGATTTCTTTACCCGTGTATTCTCATCCCTTACTGTTACTCTCTGCTTTCTGTCATTCAGGTTCTCCTTGACTCACTGGAGCACTCTGCCTTTTAACGCTGCCTTTTATTCTAATTTCTGAATTCATCTCCTGTGTGGTACTGTATCATAGGCTTCCCTACAGTTCAAGACGATACAGTCCACCCAATTTTGTTTTGTTTTATTTCTGTGACTCTGTCACACAACTCCAACAAATTTGCAAGACACGATTTTCCATCCGTAAATTCATGCTGGTTTTCTGTCAATAATCTTCTTTCCAAGTGCTGTAATATTCTCTTCCTTACTGTCCTCTTCAGAATTTTTAACAGCGTGTATGTTAGAGATGCCAACCTATAGTTCCGTGCCTCTTGTCTTCCCATTTTTTGTACTATATGGGGACCACATTTGCCTTTTCAAATTTTTTGGAGCTTATTCTGACTGGAGAGACTGGCTGTATAACTTTGCTGCTGGGTTACACAGTGGCTCTGCTTCCTCTCACAGCACCCATGGAGATGTGTTATTTGATCCATTACTTGTATTACATCAAGCTCACTCACAAGTTTCATCACTTCTTATTTTGTGCTGATTCTTTCTAATATCTGTTGATCTGGTCTGACTACAGTTTCTTCTGGTAACTCTTATCATGCTTCTTTATCATGCTCCGTTACTGTTCCATCTTCCTCCTTCTTCAGCATTATCGCCAGGTTCTTCACAGTTGTCTATGTTTTCTTATGCTGGTAAAGAGTAACTTTATTTCTCCATTGGCCTTTGATTCTGTGTCATTTTTAAATTGTCTTTCACTTTCCCTTCTTATTCTTGATTATTCCTCTCTAGCTCTGCTTCCTTCCTGGTTTTCTGCGGTTTGATTTTTCTCTATTATTTTTTCCGAGCTCTTGTTCTCCCTTCCTCCGTGCCATCTCTCTATTCCTGTTTCAGCTATGGACTTTCTCTGTTTTGTTTTTTATTAATTTTCTTCATGCTGGATAGCAATCTTACCTTTGCCTCGTGGCACATTGATTCTATTACCTCCATTATTTCTTGTTCAGGTTTTGCCTCCAGTGTACTTCTGCGTGTGTGTATGTACTCACCTATTTGTGGTTGCAGGGGTCGAGTCACAGCTCCGGGCCCCGCCTCTTCACTGATTGCTACTAGGTCCTCTCTCTCCCAGCTCAAACCTCGTCTTAAAACTATGTATGGTTCCTGCCTAAACTACGTCACATTCTAGGCTATTCCACTTCCTGACAACTCTATGACTGAAGAAATACTTCCTAACATCCCTTTGACTCATAGGAATCTTCAACTTCCAATTGTGACCCCTTATTTCTGTCCCTCTCTGGAACATCCTGTCTCTGTCCACCTTATCTATTCCTCGCAGTATTGTATATGTCGTTATCATGTCTCCCTAACCCTCCTGTCCTCTAGTGTCGTCAGGCCGATTTCCCTTAACCTTTCTTCGTAGGACAATTCCCTTAGCTCTGGGACTAGTCTTGTTGCAAACCTTTGCACTTTCTCTAATTTCTTGACGTGCTTGACCAGGTGTGGGTTCCAAACTGGTGCTGCATACTCCAGTATGGGCCTGACGTATATGGTGTACAGAGTCTTGAACGATTCCTTAGTGAGGTATTGGAACGCTATTCTTAGGTTTGCCAGCCGCCCGTATGCTGCAGCAGTTATCTGATTGATGTGTGCCTCAGGAGATGTGCTCGGTATTATACTCACCCCAAGATCTTTTCCTTGAGTGAGGTTTGCAGTCTTTGGCCACCTAGACTATACTCTGTCTGCGGTCTACTTTGCCCTTCCCCGATCTTCATGACTGCATTTGGCAGGGTTAAATTCAAGGAGCCAGTTACTGGACCAGGCTTGTAGCCTGTCCAGGTCTCTTTGTAGTCCTGCTTTATCCTCGATTAATTTAATTCTTCTCATTAACTTCACATCATTTGCAAACAGGGACACTTCTGAGTTCATCCCTTCCGTTATGTCATTCACATATACCAAAAAACAGTACAGGTCCTAGGACTGACCCCTGTGGAACCCCACTCGTCACAGGTGCCCACTCTGACACCTCGTCACGTACCATGACTCGCTGTTGCCTCCCTGTCAGATATTCTCTGATCCATTGCAGTGCCTTTCCTGTTACGTGTGCCTGATTCTCTAGCTTTTGCATTAATCTCCTTTCTTAAAAATTGGGACTACATTTACCATCTTCCACACCTCAGGTAGTTACCCAGTTTCAATGGATGTGTTGAAGATTTTTGTTAGTGGCACACACATCTCTGCTCCCTCTCTAAGGACCCACGGAGAAATGTTGTCCGGTCCCACCGCTTTTGAGGTATCAAGTTCACATAGCAGCTTCTTCACTCCTCCTCGGTTGTGTATATTTCATCCAGCACTTGTTGGTGTACCTCCCTATTCTGAATTCCTGGAGTCCTTCCTGTCTCCTCTGTAAATACTTCTTTAAATCTCATGCTGAGCTTCTCACATACCTCTTGGTCGTTTCTTGTGAACTCCCCACCTTCCTTCCTCAGCCTGATTACCTGGTCCTTGACTGTTGTTTTCCTCCTGATGTGGCTATAAAACAGCTTCGGATCAGACTTAACTTTTGATGCTTTGTCATTTTCGTATTGTTGCTGAGCCTCCTTCTTACCTGTGCATATTCGTTTCTGGCTCTTCAGCTAATCTCTTTATTTTCCTGGGTCCTTTGTCTTCTGTACTTTTTCCATTCTCTAGTGCACTTAGTTTTTGCCTCCTTACACCTTTCGGTGAACCAAGGACTCGTTCGGGTCTTCCCATTACTTCTGTTTTTCTTGGGAACAAACCTCTCCTCTGCCTCCTTGCATTTGGTTGTCACATAGTCCATCATTTCTTTTACTGGTTTTCCTGCTAGTTCTCTCTCCCACTGAACGTCTTGTAGGAAGTTCCTCATGCCTGTGTAGTCCCCCCTTTTGTAGTTTCGTTTTTCCCGTCCTATTCCTACTCCCCTCTCCACTTGTAGCTCAACTATATAATCAGAACACAGAACCAAATGATCACTAGCTCCAAGGGGCCTTTCGTACGTGATATCCCAATAAATCTCCTTGTGATGGAAATCACCCATAACTAGTAACTTTGCTCTCCCCATGTGAGCTCTTCTGGCCACCTCGGCTAGTGTGTCTACCATTGCTCTGTTGCTCTCGTCGTATTCTTCTCTTTACCTCCTGCAGTTCTGTGGCGGGTTGTACATTACAGCAATTACCACCTTAAGGCCCTCAGACTGGATTGTTCCTACTATGTAGTCCCTTTCGCCCATTCCATCCATTCCTTCCACTTCCTCAAATCTCCACCGGTTCTTAATGAGCAGTGCAACTCCTCCTCCCCCTCTGCTCCCTCTGTCATTCCTGAGGATTTGATATCCGGGTGGAAAGATTGCATCTGTTATCATCCTGGTAAGTTTCGTTTCTGTGAGTGCTATTATGTCTGGGGATGACTCCTTTATTCTTTCATGCCACTCCTCACATTTATGTGTCATTCCATCTGCCTTTGTATACCAAACCTTTAACTTCTTTTCTAAAACCGTAGTCTGGGGGGTATGTTGGGGTTGGGAAAGTGGGAGACCTGATGAGGAACTATGGGTGGTTGGTGTGAAGGTGGAGTTTGTATTGAGGTTTGTGGGAGCATTGGGTATGGCATGTGTGTGTGTGTGTGTGTGTACTCACCTAATTGTGGTTACAGGGGTCGAGAGTCAGCTCCTGGCCCCACCTCTTCACTGATCGCTACTGGGTCCCTTCTCTCCCTGCTCCATGTGTGTGTGTGTGTGTGTGTGTGTGATTACGAATGTGTGTGATTACGAATGTGTGTGCGCACGGCTGCACTTGAACACTTGTCTTACCCAAGCCTTTACAAGTGTCGAGTGGTGAGAAACAGAGGTGCGAGGACACTTGGTATCAATCTACCGAATCACCTCTCACATCCTCAGCGTCGTGTGTGCAGTCAACACATCTTCTCTACGCTCTTCCTCAGGCAGTTTGAACGACGCTTCTTGTGAGGAAGGTCACAGGCAAACACGAAATGTTATATATCACGTAAACTTTCATATTAAGAAATTGCTGTGAGAAATCATGAATTGATTATCAGTTTCCCTTTATTTCTGCCTGTTTAAGGTCCCCGTGAAACACATTGTATATAAACACATTCCAGTAAACATCAGTCTCTCTCTGTCTCCTCTGACGGTACATGGTGAGAGATGAGACATGATGAATCAGACATAAACACAGCTAGACGATTCGTACACAAAGTGGGCGAAACGTCGTCAAGTAAAAGCATTACCCCATATATTTGACTTACCAACTTCTGTCTGAAGAATTAGACACATGTGCAACATCTGGGTATCTTTATTTGTAGACGTTTCACCAACCAGTGGCTTCAGGAACCGGAGTTCCTTCAAGACTAAGGTGTTCTTCACCAACTCCAAGGCTGAGGGACTCATTACCTCATCTTTTGTATATAATTCTTCACGTTGTCCTTGTGTTGTATTGATAAAGCCACTGGTTGGCGATACGTCTACAAATAAAGATACCCAGATGTTGCACATGTGTCTAATTCCTCATCTTGTCGATATTATATACCATTTATGTACAACTTCTGTCTTAAATCACTTGCAAAGGCAACTACTCAAGAAATTTCTCGCTTGACTGCTAGTAATAATTTATCACAAGTTATATACGCTGATGGATCTAAGCAGGCGTCTACTGGCAGGGCTGAATCTTCTCTTGTTGTCACCTCTCTAGATAATAATAATAATATGAACTATGTTGACTTAGGCATAAGAATTAACAACTAGGCGTCTACACTGCAAACTGAATTGTTTGCCATCCCAATGGTGCTAAAGCTAACTTATAACACTGAGCTTGACTCTGTGATTATTACTCTAACAACATGCTCATTGGAAATGCTAGATATAGGTACTCAAAAATCAGTTGATAAATTAGCCAAAAAAGTACCATGAAGGCAAATGTACGTAGAATACAGCTTTGGTGTGTGTCTAGCATTAGGAAAAATATTAAGAGAGAAGTAAATAATGAAAGTGAAGGTCATAGGAATGCAGTTAGAAGCCTAAATAGATCTATAACCCACTATTGTAACATGAAAGCAGATAAGCATGTTTACGCAGCAACTTGCGGTGTGAAGCAGACTGACTGATGCTGTGGTAGCCAGGCTGAGGCTTCGTTACAAGTACTTCTGGCAGTTTGGCAGACACGCAGATGACGATCAAACCACTATGTGCTTTATTACCCACTTATTGAGGAATATAGGGATAGACAGTATAGTATCCTATGTGATGTCAAGTTATCTTATTATCAAGAATAAGATACCAGACATATCAAGCAAATTTCCTAATTTTGCTTGCAACAAGTAATCAGTTGTAGATATAAATCCAGATGTACTTCTGTTAACCTCTACTGGGGGTCTAGTTTCTAGGGCTTTTGTATATTCATGTTTTTGCGCCACCGTCCACAGGTTGGATATAAGGTGCACAACAAACTAGCTTTGTTACTGACCGACCAGTCATGCCTCAGTCTGTGAGAGAATATCCAACAAAATGTGAGGCTTCTGTTTTGTTTACATCAGTCTTCTCTGAAGCTCGCATGAATGACGTCATACTATCATGGCTGGTCACTTCAAATATTTTAGAGGAAAAAGTAAGTAAACTTACTAGGGCAAAGACGACCCTTTGTGTAACTGTTTAGAGAAGAAATTATTAAGGTATATTCTTAAAGGTGGTCCTGATTCGAATTTGTTATCACTGTGTTCAGTAAGTTTCCCAGTGTTGAGGGCGGCCAGATTAGTTTCTAATGCAGTGTTTGTGAAATTTTATTGGGCGATAATTTGAAGGTAACTTATATCCAGTTTTGCGAATGTGTAACTTTTTGACTTTATTTCACATCTGCACCGCGGCACTTATTTGTTATATATTAATGAGACTCGTTAATGACTAAGTTCCTGGCTGCATTCTTCAGGAAACTTACTGTAAACAGCTGGTCGTACTTCGTTGACTCTCTTGGTTTTATTCTGTCCACTTGTTTGAGAATCATGTTGCTTGTGACTCATCTTGCATAACTGTTTTTTCTTCAAGATCTCTGCAATATACCTTTGACCTCTGATATACTTTTGATGAGTTTCGAGAATCTTACTACTCTCGGAACCCGGCCATGAGTCAGGCTCGTATTTATTCCTGAGTTTTCCCTTTTATCCTTTGTAACAACACGCTGGAAATAAATGTTAAAAATTATACACTTTTCTTATAACATTATCAGTGAGCTGTTCTGAGTTAGATTAATGTGAATCTGTCTGTCCCTAATCATCGTCCTATAAGCCGGAAAGAATCTTTCAGGATTTGTCTTAGATTACATTACAGCCTTAATTTCATCACTCCATTTAGCCTCTCTAACATTTAGTCACATGTTGATTTGATCACAATGGTTCATAAAGTGTCCCCTCTTAAGGTGTCCCTCTTAAGGTGTCCCTCTTAAGGTGTCCCTCTTAAGGTGTCCTTAAGGTGTCCCTCTTAAGGTGTCCTTCTTAAGGTGTCCCTCTTAAGGTGTCCTTCTTAAGGTGTCCCTCTTAAGGTGTCCCTCTTAAGGTGTCCTTCTTAAGGTGTCCCTCTTAAGGTGTCCCTCTTAAGGTGTCCCTCTTAAGGTGTCCCTCTTAAGGTGTCCTTCTTAAGGTGTCCCTCTTAAGGTGTCCTTCTTAAGGTGTCCCTCTTCAGTTGTGGTAAACAGACTCAGCGTCTGTCAAGTCATTACTAATTACAATAAATAACTCGGGAACTAGAGCAACACTGTGGTGTTCATGGGACAAAGAGGCGAGAGTGACACATATGTTGCCACACCAGCAGTGTGATGGTTGTTACACACCAGAAGTGTGATGGTGGTTGTTACACACCAGCAGTGTGATGGTGGTGGTTGCACACCAGCAGTGTGATGGTGGTTGTTACACACCAGCAGTGTGGTGGTTGTTGTTACACACCAGCAGTGTGATGGTGGTTGTTACACACCAGCAGTGTGATGGTGGTTGTTACATACCAGCAGTGTGATGGTGGTGGTTGCACACCAGCAGTGTGATGGTGGTTGTTACACACCAGCAGTGTGATGGTGGTTGTTACACACCAGCAGTGTTACACACCAGCAGTGTTACACACCAGCAGTGTGATGGTGGTTGTTACACACCAGCAGTGTGGTGGTTGTTGTTACACACCAGCAGTGTGATGGTGGTGGTTGCACACCAGCAGTGTGATGGTGGTTGTTACACACCAGCAGTGTGGTGGTTGTTGTTACACACCAGCAGTGTGGTGGTTGTTGTTACACACCAGCAGTGTGATGGTGGTTGTTACATACCAGCAGTGTGGTGGTAGTGGTTGTTACACACCAGCAGTGTGATGGTGGTTGTTACACACCAGCAGTGTGATGGTGGTTGTTACACACCAGCAGTGTTAACAGCAGTGTTACACACCAGCAGTGTGATGGTGGTTGTTACACACCAGCAGTGTGGTGGTGGTTGTTACACACCAGCAGTGTGGTGATGGTTGTTACACACCAGCAGTGTGATGGTGGTTCTTACACACCAGCAGTGTGATGGTGGTTGTTACACACCAGCAGTGTGATGGTGGTTGTTACACACCAGCAGTGTGATGGTGGTTGTTACACACCAGCAGTGTGATGGTGGTTGTTACACACCAGCAGTGTGATGGTGGTTGTTACACACCAGCAGTGTGATGGTGGTTGCTACACACCAGCAGTGTTACACACCAGTAGTGTGATGGTGGTTGTTACACACCAGCAGTGTGATGGTGGTTGCTACACACCAGCAGTGTTACACACCAGCAGTGTGATGGTGGTTGTTACACACCAGCAGTGTGGTGATGGTTCTTACACACCAGCAGTGTGATGGTGGTTGTTACACACCAGCAGTGTGATGGTGGTTGTTACACACCAGCAGTGTGATGGTGGTTGTTACACACCAGCAGTGTTACACACCAGTAGTTACACACTTCCCATACAAGTAATAACGTGCGCAGGTTTAAACGTTCGCTGGGATTGTTTAAGAAACACCTAACCAAACGTTTTCTTGTTCTACTTTGATTATTTGTATTATTATATTATTATAATTATGGGGGAGCGCTAAACCCGTAGGGATTATACAGCACCTGTGGGTATGGGGGGATGGAAGGTATTCAGACTCAATTCAGGGAACTGGAGCACAGATCCAATTCCCTAGATCAAGAGCCCCTCACCAGCGTCAAGGAACCTCCCTTGAGGGGTAATTTGTGTATTGTCTCTTCGGAGTGTTCCACTTTCCCTCTGCAACTCCTGAGTCACTCATACCTCCGACACTCATACCTCCGACACTCATACCTCCGACACTCATACCTCCGACACTCATACCTCCGACACTCATACCTCCGACACTCATACCTCCGACACTCATACCTCCGACACTCATACCTCCGACACTCATACCTCCGACACTCATACCTCCGACAAGAGGCAAGCTCTTTCACCTGCTCACACTCTCAATATTCACTTTCACTTGTATCATTATATCACCATCACCATCATGTGTTGCATGAGCATAGAATAAAATAAAGCATTGAGTAGACCGCAGGATAAGGCAAGAGTGAAGATGGTGCCCCTGTGTCGTGCCTAGTTCCAGGTGTTTACATGTCTATGTTACTGATATATCAGACGAGACTCACCACCAGCGCTTCATCTAACTCTTATGACCCTGTCTAGTGTTTTACTTTCACCACTTAATCACAGCGATCAGTGAAGAGGCGGGTCTAGGAGCTGTGAATCGACCCCTGCAACTACAAATAGTTAAGTACAAATAGGTAAGTACATGGTCATTTCTAAACTTTAGTACGTAAATTTATATGAATTTTTAGTGAGTCTTTAATAAAATTTGTAATCATAAACTCACGTAAAAAATCATATTTTTAAGTTTATTTCCTTATTTTATTTAGATATCCTAATAAGTCTGATATGTATAATATAAGTCAGTAATACCCTTTGTAAAGTATTGATTCCTGCTGGTTCTTATGTTGATTTGGCAACATCTGGCACTCGGTATGTTGCTCTGGCAACATCTAGCACTCGGTATGTTGCTCTGGCAACATCTGGTACTCTGTCACTTTGTTGCTCTGGCAACATCTGACACTCTGAATGTTGCTCTGGCAACATCTGGTACTCTGTCACTCTGTTGCTCTGGCAACATCTGGTACTCTGTCACTCTGTTGCTCTGGCAACATCTAGCACTCGGTATGTTGCTCTGGCAACATCTAGCACTCGGTATGTTGCTCTGGCAACATCTGGTACTCTGTCACGTTGTTGCTCTGGCAACATCTGACAATCTGTATGTTGCTCTGGCAACATCTAGCACTCGGTATGTTGCTCTGGCAACATCTAGCACTCGGTATGTTGCTCTGGCAACATCTAGCACTCGGTATGTTGCTCTGGCAACATCTAGCACTCGGTATGTTGCTCTGGCAACATCTAGCATTCGGTATGTTGCTCTGGCAACATCTGGTACTCTGTCACTCTGTTGCTCTGGCAACATCTAGCACTCGGTATGTTGCTCTGGCAACATCTGGTACTCTGTCACTCTGTTGCTCTGGCAACATCTGGTACTCTGTCACTCTGTTGCTCTGGCAACATCTGGTACTCTGTCACTCTGTTGCTCTGGCAACATCTGGTACTCTGTCACTCTGTTGCTCTGGCAACATCTGACACTCTGAATGTTGTTCTGGC
The DNA here is from genome assembly GCA_009830355.1 of Cherax destructor. NCBI lineage: Eukaryota > Metazoa > Arthropoda > Malacostraca > Decapoda > Parastacidae > Cherax > Cherax destructor. The sequence goes on from WNWK01019151.1 coordinate 11,545, forward strand.
AACATCTGACACTGTATGTTGATCTAGCAACATATGGCACTCTGAATGTTGTTCTGGCAACATATGGCACTCTGAATGTTACTCTGGCAACATATGGCACTCTGTATGTTGATATGGCAACATCTGGCATTCTGTATGTAGATCTGGCAACATCTGACACTCTGAATGTTGATCTGACATCATCTGACACTCTGAATGTTGATCTGGCAACATCTGACACTCTGTATGTTGATCTGGCAACATCTGGCACTCTGTATGTTGATCTCGTTACATCTGGCACTCTGTATGTTGATCTGGTAACATCTGGCACTCTGTGTTTTGGTCTGGCACTCTGTATGTTGTTCTGGCAACATCTGGCACTCTGTATGTTGCTCTGGCAACAACTGGCATATGTATGTTTCTCTGGCAACATCTGGCACTCTGTATATTTTTCTGGCATCTGTATGTTGCTCTGGCAACATCTGGCATTCTGTATGTTGCTCTGGCAACATTTATCACTCTGTATGTTCCTCTGGCAACATCTGGCACTCTGTATGATGCTCTGGCAACCTCTGGCATTCTGTATGTTATTATTATTATTATAATCAAATAGAAGCGCTAAACCAATTCTGTATGTTGCTCTGGCAACATTTGGCACTCTGTTCCTCTGGTAACATCTGACACTCTGTATGTTGTTCTAGCAACATTTGGCACCCTGACAGTCTCTTGTGTCAAAAACCTTCTTTACAGTTTTAAGAATATGCAGCCCATCTGTCTGTCTCTCTCTTGTCTCACTTCTTTAACCTCGTCAGAGACCTCAACCAGGAGAGTGAGACAAGATTTACCGCCTCTAAAACCACGCTGGTTTATCGTTTAAATAATCCTTCCTTTGCAGGTGCTTCACCACGCTTCTCATTGTTGTCCTCATTACCTTTCATACTATGCTTGTCATTGTCACTGAGCTGTAGTTTAATTCAACCTGTTTGTCCCTTTTTTTTAAATGCTGGCACTACGTTTGCTGCCTTCCCTACCTCTGACAGTTGTTCTGTATCAAGTGGCCTGTAAGTTTTCACTAAGTATTCACACAGTGTTCCTGTTCCCTCTTACAGAGACCATGGAGAGGCACTGTCTGACCGCAGGGTCTTCAAGGTATCTACTTCAATCATTAGTTTCTTCACCTCCTTTCCTATTGTGTGTATTGTGACCAGCGCTCGCTGATGTACGCTCGTTAGTGTACGCCTTCTCTTTGACTCTAGTGTAATGTCCCAATATCATCCAAGAAAGCTGCCTTGAACGTGAGTTGAGCTCCTGGCAGGCTTCCTGGTCATTTCTTATGAGCTCTCCTTCTTCCTTCTTCAGTCTTTCTACCTGATTTTTTTTTACTGTTGTCTTCCTTTTGATGTTACTGTATAGCAACTTTCGATGCTATGTGACTCTCTAGTTATCATTCAGTTTCTCTTCTCACTCGCTCGTATTCGCGTCTGACTCTCCTCTCTTCTCTATGGGCACACTGCGCACACATGTTGAAACACCTGTGTCCTCTTACACCTGTCGAGAGGAGGGGGCGGAAATAACACCTGGTGTCCCTCAGTTCTCATTCAGAGTGTCAAGTGACAGTGTGTGTGTGGGATCACCAGCTTGTCTACCATTCTTCCTCACAAGGTTAATATATCAGTCATTATACTGGGTACTTAAACTGACGGAGGGACGCTCAGTGTGTCCCTGATCAAATGAAAGCACTTTCTTCCTTGTTTCTGCCATTATACTGTGCTGTATAATGACGTCCGCCACAAACAGTGACACGTCACTCAGGTCATATGTAAAATAAAAGAAGACAATATAATATTTGTATTACTCCATTGTAACATGATTTATAAACATCTGAAGTGTGCATACATTTATAAACATTTGAAGCGTGTGTATATATTTGGTTGGTTTATTACTCTTCACCCGAGAAAGGTATATTGCTAGAGAGAGTCATCATGTGTTATGTCCCCGGCAGACACGGATTAAGATTTTGTAGGCCCCTGTGAGGCCCCAGTCATATCTTCAAAAGGAAAAAATTAATCAAAACATTGAACAGAATCAACGGTGTCCCGTAGTTCAATTGCTAGTGCACTCAGCTCACACAGAGAACCGGGGTTCGAATCCCGGTACGGCTGGAAAACATTAGGACGTGTTTTCATAAGATACCTGCTGTCCAGTGTTTACCCATCAGTAAAATTGGTACCTGGGTTGTTAGTCGACCGGTGTGGGTCGCATCCTGGGACAAAATTGACCTAATTTCCCTGAAATGCTCTGCATAACAATCGGCTTTCTATATAGTAGTATGTCATTGATGTCGGCTAGGTCTGTATACCTTGTACTTGTAGAAACAAAGATATAACTATATATACTATAATTATAAACTTACAACAGTAACTGTGAACACTTCTCACTTAATCTCTGGAGGTACTCCAGCTGGCGGAGGACCCTGGGCTACAGCCCCTAAAGCCCATGCCTTAAAACAGCCATACTTCTCGGGTATGCTGTGTCCGGTGTGATATTGATATTTAAGAACACATAAAGTAACAATCAGTGAAGTGAATGTGAGGTTCATCACAACACTATGTGAGGAGTCACAGCTGTGAGGACCTCGCTGGTACTCAACACTGATTACAACACTAGTAGTGTCTGTGAGTACCTCACTGGGACTCAACACTGGTCACCACACCAGCAATGTCTGTACCTCACTAGTACTCAACACTAGTCACCACACCAGCAGTCTCTGAGTACCTCACTGGGACTCAGCACTGGTCACCACACCAGCAGTGTCTGAGTACCTCATATTACAAACTCAGGTTCAATGGCCTGTTAACCTGAGTGTAAAAGGGAGCTTGGAGCAAAGAAACACAGTAGAAGATGCTTTGAATTTGTATTTCCTTCACCAAGCAGTTATGAATATATAAGACTTTTGTCTTTTCCTTCACCAAGTAAATAGAAAAGGGCTTTTTAAACATATGTACACTATATACAGACAGAGTAGTATTAGTGCACGCCACGGTTGTCTAGGCTAAACAGCAGCTAAAAGACAGACAACTTTCCACAACCAGCTCTATTCAGGAATTCCAATGACAAACTGCGAGTGGTATCCACGTCACCTTTGTCATTGTTAAACTCGCATTTTAATTGGCTGAACCGAGTCGTTGATTTGATGATGGGGCCCCATCGCCAAACCCTTAAAGATGGTTCGCTGGTTGGAGGGGAGCCTATGTGGGTGTGTTTAACATGCTCCGAATAAAGATTACATACTCTTTGCATGAAACACATCACTAGTACTCAACACTGGTCACCACACCAGCAGTCTCTGTGAGTACCTCACTGGGACTCAGCACTGGTCACCACACCAGCAGTGTCTGTGAGTACCTCACTAGTACTCAACACTGGTCACCACACCAGCAGTGTCTGTGAGTACCTCACTAGTACTCAACACTGGTCACCACACCAGCAGTGTCTGTGAGTACCTCACTGGTACTCAACACTGGTTACCACACCAGAAATGTCTGAGTACCTCAATGACGTCACTGTCTTATAGCCTTCGTGACGTCACTTATATAACCTGAGTGACGTCACTTATAAAACCCCTTAGTGACATCACTGTTATGTACCCTTTGTGACGTCACTTATATAATCTCCTTAGTGACGTCACTGTTATATAACCTCATTATTATAATCATGGGGGAGCGCTAAACCTGTAGGGATTATACAGCCAGGGTTCTAATGGCAATCTCCCTTATGTGTGCTGGGAGGTAGCTGAACAGTCTTGGGCCCCTGACACTTATTGTGTTGTCTCTTAGCGTACTCATGGCGCCCCTGATTTTCACTAGGAAGGAGGATATTGTACCGCCTGCCGAGTCTTTTGCTTTTGTGTGCAGATTTGGAACTAGTCCCTCTAGGATTTTCCAAGTGTATATTATCTTTCTCGCCTGCTTTCCAATGAGTACAGGTCAAGGGACTTCAACCGTTACAAGTAATTTAGGTGCTGTATTGTACTTACGCGTGCAGTGAAAATTCTCTGTATATTCTCCAAGTCTGCTGTTTTGCCTGCCTTGAAAGGGCCCTGTAGTGTACAGCAATATTCTAACCTAGAGAGGACAAACGATTTGAAGAGAATCAATATGGGATTGGCATCCCTAGTTTTGAACGTTCTCGTTATCCATCATATCTTTTTCCTAGCAGATGTGGTAGAGACAGTGTTGTGATCTTTGAAAGTGAGATTCTCTTACATTATCACTCCCAAGTCCTTACATTAGTTTTTCGCTCTCTTGTAGGCTGGTAATTTGTTTTATATTCCGATCCAGTTTTTATTTCCTCGAGTTTTCCATAGCGGAGTAATTGAAATTTGTCCTCATTCAATTTCATATTTTTTTCTGAGGCCCATTTAAAGACTTGGTTAATGTCCGCTTGTAGACTTCCAGTGTCTTCCATGGATGACACTGTAATGCAAATTCGGGTGTCATTCGCAAAGAAAGACACAGTGCTATGGATTACTTCGCTATGTCAGATATTAGGATGAATTGCTGTTTTCTTCCAGATTGATTACCCATCAGTTTACACTTGTATTTCATCAATGGGTATGTTAAGTTTAAGGTAGGCTTGGATCAGTTGAAGGGTGGTCTTCTTGGAGGTATTGGCTGTTACCTACAACATCATCAGATATTTGTTATTGGTCGTTATGATCCTCGAGGTTTTTGATGACATCGGCAAGTTGCAAGTCCACTCGTGTTTTTTCTTCTTTGATGTTGGTGTTGAGTGACTTGCTCTTTGAGGAGGTTGATGGAGTCCTCAGTCTCGGTATGGGTGATACTCTTTATTCCAGTGTATTTATTTTGTGTTCCAGGTTAGGGATCTTGTGTGCGTACTATGCGTTGGATTAGATTAGGTAAGGCTCGTCAGGAAACAAGACAAGTGTTTCCTGTAGATGAAGGATTTTATCTCGCATTTCCCGGATTCTCTGGGTTTTGTATCTTCAAATTAACGAATCCAAGGAAGGAGGCTTCTTCACTCTTTGGGGTAGTGGTCATGTTTGATGGGTGTTGTGGGGCAGCAGTGAGTGGTGAGAGTTGCGTCATTCTAGCTGGGAGGAGGAGACTAAGTAAGTTTATTCAGGTATACACAAATACAGTTACATAGATTATCATACATAGCAGCATATGTGTAGAGAACCTAGGATAACCCAAAAACAGTCAGACAAAGTGACTTATTTCCATTGGGGTCCTTTTAATACCTTATTATACTATAAAGGAGATAATATCTTATTATTATACTATAAAGAAGATATACTAGGAATAAGGTAAAATGAGTTATTTATATTTAAATGTGTGTTAGCTAAAAAAATAAAAAAATAATTCTCCTCCCTTTCTATCGCTATATTCATTAGGTACCTTTTGGTTCTCTTCTTGAACTGGCTCATGCTATGACTGGCTTTGACATGTGCAGGCAGTCCGTCCCATTCCTTTATTGCTGTACAATAAAAGGTGTTTGAAGCCTGGCCACTGACTGTTAGTACTACAAAGTTGTGCTCTCTCCCCCTAGTACTGTGACTGCTTTGGTTCCCAGCCTTGACAAAATTAGCAGCAAGATATTCTGGACACTGTTTGTGAGCAATTTTATAAACTTGATTTAACTTCAGTTGTTTTACTCTGTCTTCAATATTCAGCATATCGAATTGTTGTAATTCATCCTAGCCTACATGCTCTCTTGGACCCAGGTCCAGGATGAATCTTACCATTTTGTTCTGGGTGATATGCAGTCTATTTTTCAGTTGTTTTTTTGTCAAGGCAGAGTACCATGAAGAGCAAGCGTAGTCCATATGACATTGTATAAGGGCTACACATAGTGTCCTGCGAGCCTCAGTAGGTAGACACTGTGCTTGTCTGTAGAGGAACTTCAGTCTGGCATTCGCTTTCTTTACTACACTGTTTCCTATCAATTCTCCTGACATGCATGGGTCAAAGGGGATTCCCAGATATTTTACTGAGGAAAATGAAATGATGGATTCCCCATTACACCGGACATTAAAATTATTTACCCTTCTCAGTTTATGTTTCGTGCCAAAGAGTATGGCTTCCGTTTTCCCGAGGTGTAACCATAGTTTGTTGTCTACTAACCAATTGCTGCAGGACTCCAGTTCCAGTGTTAATACATTAGCTATATCTTGTGGGTCTTTACCTGACACTAACAGAGCACTGTCATCCGCATACAGTAGGAGTTTGCACTTGACACTGATGGGCTTGTCGTTTACCTAACATAGGAATAATAAGGGACCCAGAATATTACCTTGGGGAACTCCACATGCTATCGGCAGGGGTTCTGATTCTGTTTTGTTGATTCTGACAATTTATTTCCTGTTGTTAAGACTTAAACAAGTCTACGGAACCTGTGCCGATAGCTTGAAGTTTCTTACATAATATATTGTGGTTGACAGTATCGAAGGCCTTTTGCAAGTCTAAAGTTACCATTCCTATGAGGTTCCCTATAGACATTTCAGTTCTCATGTAATCCATCAGATTAATTAGGGAGGTGTCGGTTGAGTAAGATCTCCTAAAGCCTGATTGGTAACTATGAAGAATGTTGTTGTCACTAAGATATTTAACTACTTGACAGTATACCGCTCTCTCTAGAATTTTGGATATTACACTGAGTATACTAACAGGCCTATAGTTACTGACATCAGACCTACTATTTTTCTTGAAGATAGGAGTAACTCTGGCTTCCTTGAACCCCTCCGGTGCAGTATTATTGATGATGGACAAATTTATTATGTGAGCAATGGGGATTGGCAATTCAGAGGCACCATCTTTTAGGAACTTAGTTGGGTTTAACCTGCTTAGTTCTTTTTGCATGAAGTCATGAGATACACTTACTAGTTGACAACTGTTTGGTGTTACTCCTTTATTAGTATAGTATGTTTTAAACTTACCAGAGTCTGTGTTAAAGGTATTTGATGCAGCCGGTAGTTTACTTAACAGTGTTGATGCGACAGATGTGTAGTAGGAATTAAACCAATTTGCCACTTTAGTTGTTTCGTGGCATACCTCGTTATCTATATTTAGTACTATGTTAGAACTATATACGGGTTTAGGGCTATACCCCAACTGTAGTACACTCAGGGTCCCTGTAGTACTCTTAGGGCCACTGTAGTACTCTTAGGGCCACTGTAGTACTCTTAAGGTACCTGTATTACACTCAGGGGTCTCTGTAGTACACTCAGGGGTCCCTGTAGTACACACAGGGGTCCCTGTAGTACACTCAGGGGTCCCTGTAGTACACTCAGGGGTCCCTGTAGTACACTTAGGGGTCCCTGTAGTACACTCAGGGGTCCCTGTAGTACACTCAGGTGTCACCGTAGTACACTCAGGGGTCCCCATAGTACACTCAGGGGTCCTGTAGTACACTCAGGGGTCCCTGTAGTACACTCAGGGGTCCCTGTAGTACACTCAGGGGTCCCTGTAGTACACTCAGGGGTCCCTGTAGTACACTCAGGGGTCCCTGTAGTACACTCAGGGGTCCCTGTAGTACACTCAGGGGTCCCTGTAGTACACTCAGGGGTCTCTGTAGTATACTAAGGGGTCCCTGTAGCACACTCGGGGGTCCCTGTAGCACACTAAGAGGTCCCTGTAGCACACTCAGGGGTCCCTGTAGTACACTCTGGGGTTCCTGTAGCACACTCAGGGGTCCCTGTAGTACAGTCAGGGGTTCCTGTAGTACAGTCAGGGGTTCCTGTAGTACAGTCAGGGGTTCCTGTAGTACAGTCAGGGCTCCCTGTAGTACATCCAGTGGAAATAAGTCACTTTGACTTTTTTGGGTTATCCTGGATGGTTCTCTACACATATGTTGCTATGTATGATAATCTGTGTAACTGTATTTGTGTATACCTGAATAAACTTACAGGGATCCCTTTAGTACACTCAGGGGTCCCTGTAGTACACTCAGGGTCCCTCACCTAATTGTACTCACCTAATTGTGGTTGCAGGGGTCGAGACTCAGCTCCTGGCCCCGCCTCTTCACTGTCCGCTACTGGGTCTCTTCTCTCCCTCCTCCATGAGCTTTATCATACCTTGTCTTAAAACTATGTATGGTTCCTGCCTCCACTATATCGTTTGCTAGACTATTCCACTTCCTGACTACTCTGTGGCTGAAGAAATGCTTCCTAACATCTCTTTGACTCATCTGAGTCTTCAGCTTCCAATTATGCCCTCTTGTTTCTGTGTTCCCTCTCTGGAACATCCTGTCCCTATCTACCATGTCGATTCCCCGCAGTATTTTGTATGTCGTTATCATGTCTCCTCTAACCCTTCTGTCCTCCAGTGTTGTTAGTCCTATTTCCCTCAACCTTTCTTCATAGGATAGTGCCCTGAGTTGTGGAACTAGATTTGTCGCAAACCTTTGCACTTTCTCTAATTTATTGACGTGCTTGACCAGGTGTGGGTTCCAGACTGGTGCTGCATACTCTAGTATGGGCCTGACGTACACGGTGTACAGTGTCTTGAACGATTCCTTGTTAAGGTAACGGAACGCTAATCTTAGGTTTGCCAGTCGCCCATATGCTGCCGCAGTTATCTGGTTGATGTGTGCTTCAGGAGACTTGCTTGGTGTTATACTCACCCCAAGGGTCTATGTAGCACCCAGGATTCCTGTAGTACACCCAGGTCCCTGTAACACACTCAGGGGTCCCTATAGCACACTCAGGGTCCCTATAGTACACCCAGGGTCTCTATATTACACTCAGGGTCCCTGTAGTATACTCAGGGTCCCTGTAGTATACTCAGGGTCCCTGTAGTATACTCAGGGTCCCTGTAGTATACTCAGGGTCCCTGTAGTATACTCAGGGTCCCTGTAGTATACTCAGGGTCCCTGTAGTATACTCAGGGTCCCTGTAGTACTCAGGTCCCTGTAGTATACTCAGGGTCCCTGTAGTATACTCAGGGTCCCTGTAGTATACTCAGGGTCCCTGTAGTATACTCAGGGTCCCTGTAGTATACTCAGGGTCCCTGTAGTATACCAGGGTCCTTAGTATCCAGGGTCCCTGTAGTATACTCAGGGTCCTGTAGTATACTCAGGGTCCCTGTAGTATACTCAGGGTCCCTGTAGTATACTCAGGGTCCCTGTAGTATACTCAGGGTCCCTGTAGTATACTCAGGGTCCCTGTAGATACTCAGGTCCCTGAGTATACTCAGGGTCCCTGTAGTATACTCAGGGTCCCTGTAGTATACTCAGGGTCCCTGTAGTATACTCAGGGTCCCTGTAGTATACTCAGGGTCCCTGTAGTATACTCAGGGTCCCTGTAGTATACTCAGGGTCCCTGTAGTATACTCAGGGTCCCTGTAGTATACTCAGGGTCCCTTAGTATACTAGGTCCTGTAGTATACTCAGGGTCCCTGTAGTATACTCAGGGTCCCTGTAGTATACTCAGGGTCCCTGTAGTATACTCAGGATCCATGTAGTATACCCAGGGTCCCTGTAGTATACTCAGAGTCCCTGTAGTGTACTCAGGGTCCCTGTAGTATACTCAGGGTTCCTGTAGTATACTCAGGGTCCTTGTAGTATACTCAGGGTCCCTGTAGTATACTCAGGGTCACTGTAGTATACTCAGGGTCCCTGTAGTACATCCAGGATCCCTGTATTACACTCAGGGGTCCCTGTAACACACTTAATGTACATCTCATTAAGAAATATATCTTGTCTACCATGTATCATTGTACCATGTCACAATAAAGTATTATTATTATTATTATTATTATTGTGGGGAATTGTGAGAGATAAGTCTATCTGGGACACCGCCACTAGCAATAAACAAACTCCCAGGGAGATGACAGACTCGTATAATTTTACCGCAGTCATTCCCTTTAAGGTATGTGAGAACTTTACCCGCTCCTGGCCGCACCGAGGGGGTACCTTCAATATTCTCGTTAGCCCACTGCACTCTGGACCAGTATAAATAAATCTGAGAAGATCATTTATTATAATTATGTTATGTTAAATTTAAGTGGACTGTATTGGTTATTAGACAACTGATCAATCAGGAGAAGAGGTAGAGAACACACAGTTAAATTAACATGACCAACACTCACCTAATTAACAGCATCATAGCGGTGTATCGTAGATCGTTGACCTAGCTAAAGTACATCTACTGTGCGTAACAATATCATTGGCCAATAACAAAGTTGCAAGCAGAGTACTTAGCTTTAGATGAGGGAGTCGTTCCGTTGTTGACGTCCTCCTGCGATCTGATTCGATCGCGATGGTAGTAGCTGTCTCGCGAGTCAAGGAAGGTTAATTTCCGTGCACTCTTATACGCCACGAGACCAAGCGTTAGTTAACATGTGGTTGGTCGGGGTAGCGAATCAGATCCTCTCACTAATCCGACCTTTTGTACTGTTTATACGTATAACTTTACATATTACGTATATCCCGGCTTAATGCCCCACTAGTTTATACACATTCACAGTCTCGATACTTGAATTTCGAGTAGATAACTTGTGATATGTTAGTTCATTTCAACCGCGTCCAATATGGCGGTCGGGGTATGGCGTACCCAAGCTAACCTCGCCCGGTACAATCAACCCCTGATTATTTACAACTCGGTTTCACTATATTCACCATTTCCCAAAGTTCATCGAATATATTTCAGTCTCTTCTAAGACGAAACTCCCCTGCATCAGGGTTACGACTTTATCCTGCCGTATGGTCATTTCACTCAGTTCAAATAGGCCTATGACCGCGTCACTCGCCGGCGGCACACCTTATTTCACAATTATTGTCCTATTACTGGACCTCCTGGACCGATTGTCCCACTTTATATTCGCCGCTTCCCTGGATATTCCTCCACATTACGAAAGGAGGTAATTAAATCCGATTTGGTGGGCGGAGTCTCCAAATTCGACAGGCCATTTCACCACCTGATCTCGGGTCGCTAGGCTCGCTGTTCACTCTCTCCCCATTCCCCTCTACCTCCTCCCTGCCCAGCCTCTTCCCGCTTCCTCCCCGCTGGTATGATGGTTCTCTATTACATACCCCCATGTACCAGCGGTACATTAAGGATATCTGTTCATATTGGAAAGTTTATCAATTACAACTTTCGGAAAATACCAATATTTTCCACAATTATTATTACTATTAAGGGTCCCTATAGCACACTCATGGTCCCTATAGTATACCCAGGGTCCCTATATATAGTGCACTCAGGGTCCCTGTAGTATACTCAGGGTCCCTGTAATACACCAAGGGTCCCTATAGTACACTCAAGGTTCCTGTAGTATACTCAGGGTCCCTGTAGTACATCCAGGATCCCTGTGTTACACTCAGGGGTCCCTGTAGTACACTCAGGGTCCCTGTAGCTCACTCGGGGTCCCTGTAGCACACTCGGGGTCCCTGTAGCACACTCGGGGTCCCTGTAGCACACTCGGGGTCCCTGTAGCACACTCGGGGTCCCTGTAGCACACTCGGGTTCCCTGTAGGACACTCGGGGTCCCTGTAGCACACTCGGGGTCCCTGTAGCACACTCGGGGTCCCTGTAGCACACTCGGGGTCCCTGTAGCACACTCGGTGTCCCTGTAGCACACTCGGGGTCCCTTTAGCACACTCAGGGTCTTTGTAGCACACTCGGGGTCCCTGTAGCACACTCGGGTTCCCTGTAGGACACTCGGGGTCCCTGTAGCACACTCGGGGTCCCTGTAGCACACTCGGGGTCCCTGTAGCACAATCGAGGTCCCTTTAGCAAGGGTTCTGAAGGAATGTAAAGAGGAGCTTAGCAAACCTATGGCTAATCTTTTCAACATATCACTGCAAACTGGCATGGTGCCAGATAAGTGGATTATTATTATAATCAAATAGAAGCGCTAAACCACAGGGGTTATACAGCCCAGATAAGTGGAAAATGGCAAATGTAATACCTATTTTCAAAGCAGGTGACAGGTCCTTAGCTTCGAACTATAGACCAATAAGCCTAACCTCCATAGTGGGAAAATTTATGGAATCAATAATTGCCGAGGCAATTCGCAGCCATCTTGAAAAGCATAAATTAATCAACGAATCTCAGCACGGTTTTACAAAAGGGCGTTCCTGCCTTACAAATTTAATAACTTTTTTCACTAAGGTATTTGAGGAGGTAGATCATGGTAATGAATATGATATTGTGTATATGGACTTCAGTAAGGCTTTTGATAGAGTCCCACATCAGAGACTATTGAGGAAAATTAAGGCACACGGAATAGGAGAATTTTTTTCCTGGATAGAGGCATGGTTGACAATTAAGCAGCAGAGAGTTTGCATAAATGGGGAGAAATCAGAGTGGGGAAGCGTCACAAGCGGTGTTCCACAGGGGTCAGTACTGGGCTCCTTGTTGTTCACAATCTACATAAACGACATAGATGAGGGAATAAATAGCGACATAAGCAAATTTGCCGATGACACCAAAATAGGCTGTCCAATTCATTCAAATGAGGACATTAGAGCACTCCAGGAAGAAGTGGCAGATGCAGTTTAATATAGATAAATGCAAAGTTCTAAATATTGGACAGGACAATAACCATGCCACATATAAACTAAATAATGTAGATCTTAATACTACTCATTGCGAAAAGGATTAAGGAGTTCTAGTTAGCAGTAATCTAATAATAATAATAATAATATCTTTATTTACTACAAGTACATGTACATGGTATACAGGCCTAGCTGACATCAGTGACATACTACTATATAGAAAGTCCCTTGTTATGCTGAGCATTTCGGGCAGATTAGGTCAGTGTCCCAGGATGCGACTCACACCAGTCGACTAACACCCAGGTACCCATTTTACTGATGGGGAACATAGACAACAGGTGTAAAGAAACACGCCCAATGTTTCTGCCCTGGCTGGGAATCGAACCCAGGCCCTCGCCGTGTGAAGCGAGAGCTTTAGCCACCAGACCACCAGAGCCCCCTAAAACCAAGACAGCAATGCATAAGTGTTCGCAATAAAGCGAACAGAATCCTTGGCTTCATATCAAGAAGCATAAATAATAGGAGTCCTCAGGTTGTTCTTCAACTCTATATATCCTTGGTTAGGCCTCAACTAGATTATGTTGCACAGTTTTGGTCACCGTATTACAGAATGGATATAAATGCTCTGGAAAACGTACAAAGGAGGATGACTAAGTTGATCCTATGTATCAGAAATCTTCCCTATGAGGATTGACTGAGGACCCTGAATCTGCACTCTCTAGAAAGGCGTAGAATTAGGGGGGGATATGATTGAGGTGTATAAATGGAAAACAGGAATAAATAAAGCGTGCTAAAAATATCTATTGACATGACTCGCAGCAATGGTTTAAGTTGGATAAATTAAGTTTCAGAAAAGATATAGGAAAGCATTGGTTTGGTAATAGAGTTGTCGATGAGTGGAACAAACTCCCGAGTACAGTTATAGAGGCTAAAACGTTGTGTAGTTTTAAAAATATGCTAGATAAATATATGAATGGGTGCGGGTGGGTGTGAGTTGGTCCTGACTAGCTTGTGCTACTAGGTCAGATGCCGTGATCCTTCCTTAAGTGAATGTAACCTGACCTGGCTGGGTCGGGGCATTGGCTTAAGCCGGTAGGAGACTTGGACTTGCCTCGCATGGGCCAGTAGGCCTGCTGCAGTGTTCATTCTTTCTTATGTTCTTATGTAGTACACTCAGGGTCCCTGTAGTACATCCAGGATCTCTGTATTACACTCAGGTTTCTGTAGTACGCAGGGTCCTTTAGTGACTGAGGGTCCTTTAGTGTATTGAGGGTCCCTTTAGTGTACTGAGGGTCCTTTAGGTACTGAGGGTCCTTAGTGTACTGAGGGTCCCTTAGTGTACTGGGGTCCTTAGTGTACTGAGGGTCCCTTTAGTGTACTGAGGGTCCTTTAGTGTACTGAGGGTCCTTTAGTGTACTGAGGGTCCTTTAGTGTACTGAGGTCCTTAGTTACTGAGGGTCCCTTTAGTGTACTGAGGATCCCTTTAGTGTACTGAGGGTCCCTTTAGTGTACTGAGGGTCCCTTTAGTGTACTGAGGGTCCCTTTAGTGTACTGAGGGTCCCTTTAGTGTACTGAGGGTCCCTTTAGTGTACTGAGGGTCCCTTTAGTGTACTGAGGGTCCCTTTAGTGTACTGAGGGTCCCTTTAGTGTACTGAGGGTCCCTTTAGTGTACTGAGGGTCCCTTTAGGGTACTGAGGGTCCCTTTAGTGTACTGAAATTCCCTTTAGTGTACTGAGGGTCCCTTTAGTGTACTGAGGGTCCCTTTAGTGTACTGAGGGTACCTTTAGTGTACTGAGGGTCCCTTTAGTGTACTGAAGGTCCCTTTAGTGTACTGAGGGTCCCTTTAGTGTACTGAGGGTCCCTTTAATGTACTGAGGGTCCCTTTAGTGTACTGAGGGTCCCTTTAGTGTACTGAGGGTCCCTTTAGTGTATTGAGGGTCCGTTTAGTGTACTGAGGATCCGTTTAGTGTACTGAGGGTCCCTTTAGTGAACTGAGGGTCCCTTTAGTGTACTGAGGGTCCCTTTAGTGTACTGAGGGTCCCTTTAGTGTACTGAGGGTCCCTTTAATGTACTGAGGGTCCCTTTAGTGTACTGAGGGTCCCTTTAGTGTACTGAGGGTCCCTTTAGTGTACTGAGGGTTTCTTTAGTGTACTGAGGGTCCCTTTAGTGTACTAAGGGTCCCTGTAGTACACTCAAGGTCCCTGTATCACACTCAGGGTCCTTATAGTATCCAGGGTCTTTTTAGCACACTCAGGGTTAGTTTGATATCTTTATTATGCACCCCATACCCATCCTGTGGGCGGTAGTCAAAAGATTACAGAGGTACATAATGGGTCCAGGGACTGGACCCCAAAGTTATGATAGCTGAGCAAGTTACAAAGGTAATGAACTAACAAGCTACAAAGGTAATGAACTCACAAGTTACAAAGGTAATGAAACATGTAAGTAAATTTACTTACTTACGTTTATGCATGGTTACAATCATGAACAAATTATAACGCAATGAACACTTCACTAGTCTACACCCAGTCACAACTGTAATGAGTTCTTGGTGCAAATTTTATTGTTGGGTCACACATACACACTTACATATACACATACACACACACATACACACACATATATACATACACACACACGCACACACAACAGGCCCAGCCTTCAATCGACATGTGCACAGGACAAAAAGGCAATCAACACGCGCGCGCGCACACACACACACACACACACACACACACACACACACACATACACACGTAGCAATGCTTTATTTACAGGGAGCAAAGTCAGGGTATTTTTCCAGAATGGTCTGTAATATACCACTGTGGATAAAATACTTTGACATATCTTGAACATTTCTGAGTGAGTTGTCTCTGAATTCATTAATTTTGTCGCACTCCAGTACATAATGACGCAGGGTGTGACAATAATCCAACTGACAAAGTTTACATTTTGTTTGGTCTACATCTGGTGGTTGTGATTTAACCTGCCAAAGATACTTGTAACCCAGCCGGAGGCGGGCGGTGGTGACATCCAAGAGTCTGCTTATTTTGTTGGATGCACCATAGACATGTGGCTCCTCCTGCATGATAGAATGATGATAGATGGACTGACTGGTGTCAATCTCCCTGAGTCTTAAGTCAATAAAATTCAGTTCTAGTTCTTTTCGTATTATTGTTCTCAAACTGCTAATTGACAAGCCAAGATTGTAATCTACCCCCTCTTTGAAAGCATAAAACTTAGCCAATTTATCAGTTCTATCATGCATCTGAAGACCAATGTGAGATGGAATCCACAGCATGTGCACTCTGACTCTACTATCCACAATCCTACCATACCTGTGTCTGGCTTCTGACACAAGCATGCTACAAGTTATACTTGATGAGTTGAGAGCATTTATGGATGACAGAGAATCAGTTACAATTAGAGAGTCAACCTTAGATACATGGACGCATTTGAGTGCAAGGAGTATGGCAAACAGTTCTGTCTGAAGGGTAGAGGCCCAGTTATTGATGCGTGCTCCAATTTCTTTAAGAGAGCCATCACTCTGTATGACAACAGCAGCACTACCAGCTGCACCAGTGGATTGGTGAACTGAACCATCAACGTAAATAATTTGTGAGAGAGTGTGCTGTTTGGCTAAATTATCAATACAGCTTAAGGCATCATGTTTGGCTTCAAGGCGAAGCTTTGGTTGTGATTTAAGAAGTAGTTTGGGGGGAAATGGAGGGATGGTAGTTTGGAATGGGGTAATATTCCATGGAGCGGAGAAGTGCCGCTGTTGCCTTACTTGCCACAGATCATGTATCTGATTCATGCGGAGGTCGGTTCCAGTTTTTTCGATCCATCTGGAGGGATGTTCACCAGTGCTAAGGAAAGTTTGGAGGGCTTCTGTGCAGGGGTTTGAATGGGCTTGCCTGAGCCTATTAACCCCAATTAGGATATTTCTTTCAGTAACACGATCTCTGATGCTTGGAATATCAAGTTCTTTCTGCATATTTAAAATTTTGGCAGTACGAGGGCATCCTAAAATGATCCTCATTGCTTCGTTCTGCAGTTTTTCCAGCCCTCCAAGCTTCCAGTCAGACACAAGAGCAAGTAGTGGCGCAGCATAATCAACTAATGATCTAATATAAGCAAGATACATCATTTTCACAATTTTAACATTAGCACCATACCTGGGGTGAAACCCTGCCACAACTCTAAGTGCTCTCAACCTTTCTTTGTATTGACGACAAAGTCTCGTTACAACAGGTCCAAGTAGTGGACCTCAAAGCCTAGATACCTGTATCTGTTTACATATTCTAGAAGAGACCCATCATGCAACTGGATCTGGCGAACAGTGCCTCTCTGTCGAGGAGGACGCCTATTGAGTATTTTTGTTTTATCATTAGAGATTATCAACCCTAGGTCCTGACACGAGGCTAGTACATGGTTAAGGATGTTTTGGGTGTTGGAGAATCCGGTGGTGTGAATCATTATATCATCAGCAAAACTGATCATATAATGATGGGGCTGGCTAGGCATAGCATTAAGTAAGGCATTAATTAGAATATTGAATAGAGTGGGACTGAGCACACCTCCCTGTGGGGTTCCTAATTCAAAGTCTTTAGTTATACTTCTATGCCCCTGGAACAACACAGAAGACTTTCTGTTGGACAGGTAGCCCTTAATCCAGCGGAGAAGCCATCCTCCAACATCCATTCTGGCAAGTTCACTGATGATTACATGTCGGTTGGCAACATCAAAAGCAGATTTAAGGTCAAGGAAGGTAGTGTATGAGCTATCAGTGTGCAGAGTGAGAAAGGTAGCTAAACATTGGTGCACACTCCTTCCATGCATGAAACCATGCAA
Organism: Cherax destructor; assembly: GCA_009830355.1. Classification (NCBI taxonomy): domain Eukaryota; kingdom Metazoa; phylum Arthropoda; class Malacostraca; order Decapoda; family Parastacidae; genus Cherax; species Cherax destructor. The sequence continues at coordinate 28,900 of WNWK01019151.1, forward strand.
TCGGGGGGACAAAAATTTTTTGATTCTGTACATGAGACGATTCAGAATCATCCTCTCAAATGTTTTACATAAGCAGCTAGTAAGAGATATTGGGCGAAATGAATTTTGTTGATTGGGCTTAGGAATGGGAATGATCAGGCTGTTGGTCCAAGATTTAGGGAGCTCCCCAGTTACATAACTCATGTTGTATAATTCGAGTAAAGGATTGCCTGGTACTCGACACAGCAATCTTAGTATATTGTAGGGTCCTTATAGTATCCAGGGTCTTTTTAGCACACTCAGGGTCCTTATAGTATCCAGGGTCTTTTTAGCACACTCAGGGTCCTTATAGTATCCAGGGTCTTTTTAGCACACTCAGGGTACCTGTAGCACACTAAGGGTCCCTGTAGCACCCAAGGTCTCCGTAGCACACTCAGGGGTCCCTATGGCACACTCAAGGTCCCTGTGGCACACTCAGGGGTCCCTGAGCACACCCAGGATCCCTGTGGCACACTCAGGGGTCCCTGAACACACCCAGGATCCTTGTACACACTCAGGGGTCCCTGAACACTCCCATGAGTGTGCTGGTGTAGCCAGTGTTGACAGTTGAGGCACGTCAGGACAGTGTTACCCTGGTTACACATCACATGTCACATTTAGTCACATTTAAGACAAACATAAACTTGTTAACAATTTAATCCTTAACAATAACTCGTCTGCTGCTTGTGTTGTTGTAACATGTTAGAGAGTGTGTGTGGCTGACCAGGACTCTCACAGCAACACCAGCAGCAGGCTGTGATATATACAGTGGGTGGTAACTCAACATGTTTGCCACGTAGTTCAGTTGCTGTGGAGGGTTTTTTTCATATAAGGGATAGCTTCAATAGGTGCACCATGGAAGACGGTCCTGCATTCAAGCGAGCTCTGCTGACTGGTATTACTGGACAGGTTAGTGGTAGCTTTGTCTCACTTGACTTTATGACAGAGTGATATTCACTTGTATCCGCATCAGCAGTTATCTACGGCAGATATGTAGTGATTTTATTTTCTATTAAGTTAAGGTGAGGAATGTTGCATGCGCTGACAAGTTTTGCTGTGTTCACTTATGTTAGTCACATTTTGGTTCAGTTTAGTGAACTTTAACTTTACGTTACTGTATAACACGGGGCCAGGAGCTATGACTCGATTCCTGCAACCACAATTAGGTGAGTACTGTTCTAGCTTCACCTTACAGTAACACAATGACCGTGGTTCGATACCCGGCATCGGTGGAAACATTGGGTATGTTTCTTACACCTGCTGTCCTATTCACCTGGAAGTAAGTAGGTACCTGGGTGTTAGTCGAATGGTGTGGGTGGCATCCTGGGGGACAAAATTTAAGGACCCCAATGGAAATAAGAGACGGATCTCAATGATGGACCAACTTTCTTGGGTTATCCTAGATGGCTAACCCTCCGGGTTAAAAATACAAACACTATCTTAACAACCTAAGGTAATCTAACTGATTTATACTAAAGAAACATTTATTGTAACAAAAAAAAGTTATGAACAGTAGCTAACTTATCAGGGTGATACAATGAATGTTCCTATGTATGAAATAGATTAAGTGCAAATTACAAGGTGGTAACACTTGGTGCAGAGCAAACTATTATTACTAAGGATGTTAGTAAGTTTATTCAAGCACAGGTACACAAATTTTGCCGAAAAAAGTGGTCGAAAACTGAACTGTACGATAACCGGACCGGAAGAAAACCAGGGTTTTACTGTACTTAGTAACACTGTAAACAGCGAACTACATAAAATATCAAACTGGATGACGGCCAACAAATTTACTCTCGATAATGACAAAACCTACTTCATGCTTTTTGGAAACAGAGCATTAAATATCCAGCTAAACATATTGATAAGTAAATGGTTTACCCATTACAAGACACACTGAGGGCAAATTTCTAGGTCTCCACCTTGACTGTAATCTTAAATTTCAGGCCCACATCCAGAATATAACTAAGAAAGTTTCCAAAACACTAGGTAACCTTTCCAAGATACGATACTATGTACCCCAAAGGGTGCTCCTTACTTTTTATCACTCTCTAATACAGTGGTACCCCGACTTACGATGGTCCCCAAACACACCCTTTTATGCAAGTTGATTTTTTTAAATGCTTTTGTAAGTGTAATTTTGGGGGTCTAAAAGGACTAGTCTATTTTACATCATTTCTTATGGAGATAAATTCGTTTGGTAATGGCACTTGAACAGCATTCTGGAATGAAAAAATATCGTAAGTCGGGGTACCACTGTATATCCTTACCTCACCTATGGTATTTGTGCTTGGGGATCTACCACGGTCAATCAGCTTAAACCTTCAATAACCCAACAAAAAGTGGTGGTGAGGATGATCAAACTCCTGCGCCAGACAACACACCCCACCACTATTCAAAAGCTTGAACTTGCTTAATATTCAAAATATACTCGCTTATTATTGTGCCTACTATATACTATACGGAACATTAAACTCCAATATCAACCCTCCACTCAGACTTCTAGACAGCTAGACAGCTTCAAAAGAACACACAGGCATGAGGCACAAAACACTTTTTGACATCCCTCGTGTCCGTCTCACACTATGCAAAAATGCAATGCACATAAAGGACCCGAAGATCTGGAACTCTCTGCCTGAAACAGCAAGAGGTCCCCTGCCCACAAATTAATTTAGGACTATACTCAAAAATCATCTCGTCTCTCAATAACAATCATACCCACACTATGCTAAACTAACCAAATTTAAAGCAACTCTCCCAAATATTTTATTATCCCTTAACTATTAAGCCATTATTACAAACTTAAAAATGTATGTTTGAATCATTAATTGTACTTCCTCGTATTAATAATAGAGTAAAATATTGAATATTTGTAATCTGCCTCTCTTTACCTGTCTAGACTTAAGTAGTCTTTAAGTATTAGATTAAGTCTGCCTGAAATGCCTCGGCATTATTATGAAATGTAAACACACATTTTAACCATAGCAAAGAAATAAAATTTTGATTTTGATTTGATTTTTACCTAACCTAACTGACTGTTTTACAGCTGGTCTAGGTTAGATTAGGTTAGGTTTGGTTATCAAAATGAAGTTTCTCTCCTACTTGTTTAAAATATAACTGTCTCCATTGTACACCCCACTAAGAAAAAAAAAACACAAATGGTATTCTTATTTTGCCTTTTATCATCTAACTAATCAGTTTCCTCAGCAAATAACTATTTTTTTTCCTTGGAAGAGATAATATGTTATTATTTATAATATAAAATATTACCATATTTTTGCCCCAATAATAAAGTACATAATGGCCTAGATTTGCTGTGCACCAAGTACAGTGGACCCCCGAGTTTCGTAAAAACTTCACTCCTGAAGTCTGCTCAAGCACCATTACCGAACGAATTTACTCCCTTAAGGAAAAATGTCACGTAGGTTAGTCTATTTCAGACCCCAAAAAATACACTTCCACAAGCACTTACAATATTATACTTACATAATTGTACGATTTCCGGGGTTTACGAAACTCGGGGGTCCACTGTATCTTAACACCATATTTGTTGGCAATACTTACCATCCATCAGTCAGTGTTGGCAATTTCTTGAGGAACGTGAAAAGCAAACTTAGAAAGTGATTTGTAAGAAATTATTTTGAGATGAAACTATGAAAGCGTCCCACAATAATGTAGTCATCTTAAGAAATTTTAATTTTCACAAAGTTACTTGGAGTATAGCACTATGCAGGAAATCCAAGAGTCTTATGGCTTCCTAGTAGTACAGGACTGCTTTCAAAAAATATTTCTGACTGCACTAATTAGAAAGAAATCCTGATAAATTACCCTACAGTTGGGGAAGAATTTGAAAATCATGATCAGGAGGACTTTTATGTTGGCCAGTATCGGTATTGGTATTGGGTATCAGCTAATTTTGATGGTACAGTGGACCCCCGGAGTTCGTACTGCTCCAAACTCGAACAATTATGTAAGTGTATTTTTGGGGGTCTAAAAGGACTAATCTAATTTACATTATTCCTTATGGGAATAAATTCGTTCGGTAACGGCACTTGAGCAGCATTCTGGAACGAATTAATGACGAACTCCAGGGGTCCACTGTATCAGTATTGGCTTAAAATTGAATACATTGGTATTGCTGGGTATCAGTTAATTTTTATGATATCAGTATTGGTGGTTATTGGCTAATTTATATGGTACTCTCTCAGTAGTGACCTGAAATTCAGTAGCAGTATCAGTATTGGCAAAAATTTTGGTATCATCCCATCCCTATTTATGATATACTGGCCCAGAAAAATAAATTTGTTGATAGTTCTTTGCAGTCACTCAGAGAAGGTTACAGTGAAAAAAAAAAAAGAAATTCAAGCTCTTTTTTTTTTTTCCTGCCACTATACATTCACTTTCTGAAAAATACAGAATTCTGTAATTAGAGTTCTGCTGTAAATAAGTCCTCTTGTTTTAAAAAGTTATTTGTAGTTAATTTATTATACTGTATATTTATTTATAGTTTCAAACCCCACTTCCCAGTCTGTACAGAATTAAAATTATGGTAATTACTTCCTTCTTTTTATTTATTTATTTAGTGTGAAAAATTATGGTAATTACTTCCTTCTTTTTATTTATTTATTTAGTGTGAGACCCCAGTCTCCAACAAATTCAGAATTAAATAGGTGAATGAATTGTTCTGAGACTTTTTCCTGTCTCAGATTGTGTCAGAATGAGAAAATAGTTGGTATATCCTGCAGTGCTGAAAGCATTACTGGTAATGTTGATAAGATAAGATAGTATTTAAGATATTGTTTACAGGGGAAACTGGCAGTTTTGTACTGGACTTGGTTCAGTTCCTCACATTATATACATTTTCTTGGGTAAATATAATAATTAACACTGAAGCTGCATAGATGTTTACTCATGCCTTGTTATAAAATTTATGAGTGGTAGTTAGAAAGCAGTGCTGGTAGGCTGTAATTTATGTGAAAGTAAATGTAGGAGTAGGTATAAAAACTTTTAAAGTTCAACAGCCTTTTAATGCAAATGATGTATTGTTGATTAGTAAGCTTCTTAAAGTAATGCTACACCAAAACTTTTACAACAAAGATCAACAATTATAGACTCATTTCTAGCTTGCCAGTTTTGTAAAAAAATATTTCAATAAAAGAGTAAATAGTAATGATGGCCTCGTCATGGACTGGGCCACAGGGGTGTTGACCCCCGGAACACCCTTCAGGAAATAATGTACATATAAGCAAATATATACATTCATGATTTATCATAACAGAATGATTTGGATAAGCTGATCAAATGGTGTGATAAATAAATGTCAGTGGAATGCTGAAATGTAATGGAAATACTGTAGGTGAAATTGGAAATAGACTTCAAGTAGAATATAAATTGGGGTAAAAAATTAAGAACATCTGAAGAAGAGAAAGATCTTGAAGTGATTGTAACTACCAGAGTATTATTAGAGGACCACATTAATGCAGTGGAAAATATTCTGTGTATTGCTTGTAGAGTTTTAAATGTCTCAAATACTGTACGTATGTACGTGAAATAAAAATTCTGAAAAATAAACTGACTGAAAACTGTAATGACATGATTGTAAACAACTCAAAGAATATACAGTGGACCCTCGGTTAACGAAATTAATCCAGTCCAGGAGCTATTACTTAATCTGAATCTTTCGTTATCTGAAACCTTATTTCCCATAAGAAATAATGTAAATACGTACAATTAATTCGTTCCACAAAAAAATACTCACTCAAAAAAAAAAAAACAATAACATTTACTTACCTTTATTGAAGAGTTGCAGGCATCTGGAAGGTAGGGAGGATGACAGGGGCAGGGTGTTAATGGTTGGAAGGGGAATCCCCCTCCAAAAGGACTTCAGATAACAAGTCCCTCTCTGGGGTTACTTCCCTTCTTTTTCTTTTAATGCATGCCTGCTACACTCCCTGCATGCCTGCTACAGTCCCTGCATGCCTGCTACACTCCCTGCATGCCTGCTACACTCCCTGCATGCCTGCTACACTCCCTGCATGCCTGCTACACTCCCTGCATGCCTGCTACACTCCCTGCATGCCTGCTACACTCCCTGCATGCCTGCTACACTCCCTGCATGCCTGCTACACTCCTGCATGCCTGCTACACTCCCTGCATGCCTGCTACACTCCCTGCATGCCTGCTACACTCCCTGCATGCCTGCTACACTCCCTGCATGCCTGCTACACTCCCTGCATGCCTGCTACACTCCCTGCATGCCTGCTACACTCCCTGCATGCCTGCTACACTCCCTGCATGCCTGCTGCACTCCCTGCATGCCTGCTGCACTCCCTGCATGCCTGCTGCACTCCCTGCATGCCTGCTGCACTCCCTGCATGCCTGCTGCACTCCCTGCATGCCTGCTGCACTCCTGCATGCCTGCTGCACTCCCTGCATGCCTGCTGCACTCCCTGCATGCCTGCTGCACTCCCTGCATGCCTGCTGCACTCTGCATGCCTGCTGCACCCTGCATGCCTGCTGCACTCCCTGCATGCCTGCTGCACTCCCTGCATGCCTGCTGCACTCCCTGCATGCCTGCTGCACTCCCTGCATGCCTGCTGCACTCCCTGCATGCCTGCTGCACTCCCTGCATGCCTGCTGCACTCCCTGCATGCCTGCTGCACCTGCATGCCTGCTGCACTCCTGCACCTGCTGCACTCCCTGCATGCCTGCTGCACTCCCTGCATGCCTGCTGCACTCCCTGCATGCCTGCTGCACTCCTGCATGCCTGCTGCACTCCCTGCATGCCTGCTGCACTCCCTGCATGCCTGCTGCACTCCCTGCATGCCTGCTGCACTCCCTGCATGCCTGCTGCACTCCCTGCATGCCTGCTGCACTCCCTGCATGCCTGCTGCACTCCTGCATGCCTGCTGCACTCCCTGCATGCCTGCTGCACTCCCTGCATGCCTGCTGCACTCCCTGCATGCCTGCTGCACTCCCTGCATGCCTGCTGCACTCCCTGCATGAATGCTACACTCCCTGCATGAATGCTACACTCCCTGCATGAATGCTACACTCCCTGCATGAATGCTACACCTGCATGAATGCTACCTCCGCATGAATGCTACACCCTGCATGAATGCTACACTCCCTGCATGAATGCTACACTCCCATGAATGACACTCCTGCATGAATGCTACACTCCTGCATGAATGCTACACTCCCTGCATGAATGCTACACTCCTGCATGAATGCTACACTCTCTGCATGAATGCTACACTCTCTGCATGAATGCTACACTCTCTGCATGAATGCTACACTCTCTGCATGAATGCTACACTCCCTGCATGCCTGCTACCACTGGGGTGCCACTAGGAAGCTTCTTTGGACCCATGGTGACTTATTTCACAGTGACAATCACTAAACCACCAAAAAAGACACCAAATATATTGTGAATCTTTGAAAGAGCGCGTTAGGTAATGTTCTCTCAATGGTAAACAACGCTTCACTGGTGTCCTGCGCTTGCGCGGAGCAGGCGGACACGTCTAATACCTTTCGGTAACCGAGGAATTTTTCGCTAACCGATTACGAAAAAAGCTTACGTTAACGGAACCTTTCGTTAACCGAGGGTCCACTGTAATACGTAAAGCCTTTACAAAAATATGCTACTGTATCGTGGTGTATGCACCTAAAACATCTTTTTTTCATTATTAACACATAGGCAGTTTCCCACCAAGACAGGGTGACCCAAAAAAGAAGAAACATTTTCATAATCATTGACTTCATCACTGTCTTGCCAGAGGCACGCCGCCTACACTACAGTTAAAAAACTGCAACATCAACACCCCTCTTTTAGAGCGCAGGCTTCTCACCTCCAGGACTCAAGTCTGGCTTGCCAGTTTCCTTGAATCCCTTCATAAATGTTACCAATGCACCTAAAATATAACAAAATAAAACAAGGTTTTGAAGATAATGTAGAATAAATCCATTGAAAAGTGTCAATACCACAAGTACAATTAAAAAGAACACTATTTATATTTAGGTCCATGAATCTTCAACCTTGTACTGTACCAGCAAATATAGGAAATATTGCAGGAATAAAGATAGAAGGCTTTGAATTTCCTGCAGGTTTCTGATATAGCAAGCGGTAATAACTATAGACTTCTTGTTGTACAGTCATCAACAGACTGGTTGATAATTCAGTCACAAGGAAGGCCTAGCTTTAAGCTTGGCATTGGATAGAAAAACACTTGAAGCTAATTACAAGTATGCCAACAGTGTGTAGAACAATTAGCCACAATTTCCAGTTAAGTACAGGAAAAGTGGTGCAGAGGAGAGAATAGGAAGTATACTTTCAAATGCAGTATAGTAGTGATGCTGTCACGGGCTCCAAAAGGAGGTGCTCTAATACACAATCATTGGAAGCCAAAAAATATTTATTCTCTGTTAAATTAACTCAAGATGGGATACAAAAAACATAACTTTATTTATGTATCTATATATCATTACAGTTCATTATTGAAATTACAAAAATAGATAATCATGTACATCCAGATGCTCTTTATATTAGACCAGGTATAGTGGACCCTCGGTTAACGAAAGGTCCCGTTAACGAAAGCTTCGGAAACCGAAAGCTTTTTTCGTAATCGGTTAGCGAAAAAATCCTCGGTTACCGAAAGGTATTAGACGTGTCTGCCTGCTCCGCGCAAGCGCAGGACGCCAGTGAAGCGTTGTTTACCATTGAGAGAACATTACCTAGCGCGCTCTTTCAAAGATTCACAATATATTTGGTGTCTTTTTTTGGTGGTTTAGTTATTGCCACTGTGAAATAAGTCACCATGGGTCCAAAGAAGCTTCCTAGTGGTACCCCTGTGGTAAAGAGAGTGAGGAACACCATCGAACTGAAGAAGGAAATCATAGAAAAATATGAGAGTGGTGTACGTCTGAGTGATCTTGCCAGGATGTACAAGAAAAATCCATCTACTATCGGCACTATCCTGGCACAGAGAAATGAGATCAAGGAAGCTAATGTTGCAAAAGGGGTTAATTTGTTAACGAAACAAAGATCGAAAACAGTGGATGAGGTTGAGAAGTTGTTGTTGGTGTGGATCCATGAAAAACAGAGAGCGGGTGATAGTATTTCTATGGCGATAATTTGTGAAAAGGCAAGGAAGTTGCACGCAGATCTTGTGAAGACAATGCCTGGAACCAGTCGTGAGGAGAGTGATTTTAAAGCCAGCAAAGGCTGGTTTGAGAAGTTTAAGAAACGTAGTGGCATACACAATGTTGTGAGGCATGGTGAGGCAGCCAGCTCAGACAAACGTGCAGCTGAAAAATTTGTGCACGAATTCAAGGGGGTCGTAGAGGCTGAACAATTCCTCCCCCAGCAAGTGTTTAATTGTGATGAAACAGGCCTGTTTTGGAAGAAAATGCCCAACAGGACCTACATTACTCAGGAGAAAAAGGCACAGTCAGGACACAAGCCTATGAAAAGACAGGCTAACTCTT
>WNWK01019152.1:0-38400 GCA_009830355.1 Cherax destructor
GTGTTTTATGGGGAGGTAGGTAGGTAGGTGGTGTGTGGGTTCTGTGTCTCCGGAGTCGTCTGTGCCCCTAGATAAACCCCCCTTCCTCATTTCAAGGTGCCAATTCAGGGGGATCATAGGTGCAGTCAAAATTGTGAGGTCATAGTTAGGTGTGTCCTTCCCCTAGTTCAGTGTTTCCAGAAGTCCATCTGTGCCCCTCAGATGAACTCCCATCTCTTTCCCATGTGTGGTCATAGGTGAGGTCATTTTAAAATGGGGTCATAGCTGGGGGGGCATAGCTAGGTGGGGTCATAGTTGGTGGGTCCATAGCGGGTGAGGTCATAGTTAAGTGGGTCATAGTTAGGTGGGTCATAGTTAGGTGGGATGATAGCCAGGGATTTCAGCATGTTCCAGACATGTTCCAAACTTTTTTCCTAAATTTTCAATTCATATCTGGATTCATTTATTGAGTTAATATTTTTCCTGAACTTTCATTAAATGGAGAAAGTGTTAGTAATAAGTTGTTTTTTGAACTTTATAAATACAATGTTTAAAGTATAAGACTTCTAAACATACATTACATGGCATTGTCGTCAGCAAATATTATGACTTTTATTTCTTTTTAAAAATATGAAACTTCTGAAAAAAATAGTGATTAATAATTTGAAATAGTGTTGCTGCTGTCTAGTAAAAATCCCTTAAGGCAGTTTAGTTTATTAATATATAATAACTGACAATAAGGTAACAGCAGCAAGCAAAAAAAAAAAAAAAAAGGAAAAATGAAGAAGGTCAGCCGTTCAGGTCTACCTGGATGCACCTCACTTTTATATATGTAACTTGTGTACTTATATTATTATTACTATGCTTATTTTATTTTGTGTACTTAAGTTTCCTATAAAACATTTATGCAGCAGCATAAGAGTGGACATATAAATGTTGTTGTTATTCTTGTTTCTTTACAAACAAAAAAAAATGTTAAAATAATATCCAAAAGTTATCATTTTGTCATAATTTTTGTAAAATGCTCCAGTTGCTTTTGGCAGTTTCAAAAGTTTATTTTTTTAGCAATAAAATTTATAATAGGTTTATTAGCTATAGCACCTTAAGATTACTTATTTTTCTAAAGTGTTGGAGTCACTTTGGTTACAGAGGTTATTTAAAAGACAATACTAGTGAGAAATGTGATGATGTTGAGTGAAAGACATTGGCTGTCTTACCTTATGTATGGTAAACATTACCCAGACATTGGCTGCTGCTTACCTTATGTATTGTAAATATTCCCAGACATTGGCTGCTGCTTCCTATGTATGGTAAACATTACCCAGACATTGCTGCTACCTTATGTATTGTAAATATTACCCAGACATTGGCTGCTGCTTACCTATGTATGGTAAACATTACCCAGACATTGGCTGCTGCTTACCTTATGTATTGTAAATATTACCCAGACATTGGCTGCTGCTTCGTATGTATGGTAAACATTACCCAGACATTGGTGCACATTATGTATTGTAAATATTACCCAGACATTGGCTGCTGCTTACCTTATGTATGGTAAATATTACCCAGACATTGACTACTGCTTACCTTATGTATGGTAAATATTACCCAGACATTGACTGCTGCTTACCTTATGTATGGTAAATATTACCCAGAAATAATAATTAAACAAGTCTCTCTCTCTCTCTCTCTCTCTCTCTCTCTCTCTCTTCTCTCTCTCTCTCTCTCTTTTCGGTATTTCTTTCACATCTTAATTTATCTCAATAATATTTCACAAAAATATATCTTGATCTCATCAACTAGGAAATATAATTTACCATCTCAGGCGACACCTTAACACCTTTACCTGTAGTGTTCCATCATCAGGAACACTATCTATCTAAAAGTTACTTTAACCTGTAGTGTTCCATCATCAGGAGCACTGTCTATCGTAAACTTACTTTAACCTGTAGTGTTCCACCATCAGGAGCACTATCTATTTAAAAGTTACTTTAACCTTTAGTGTTCCATCATCAGGAACACTATCTATCTAAAAGTTACTTTAACCTGTAGTGTTCCATCATCAGGAACACTATCTATCTAAAAGTTACTTTTACCTGTAGTGTTCCATCATCAGGAACACTATCTATCTAAAAGTTACTTTTACCTGTAGTGTTCCATCATCAGGAGCCTTATATATATAAAAGTTACTTTTACCTGTAGTATTCCATCATCAGGAACACAGTCTATCTAAAAGTTACTTTTACCTGTAGTGTTCCATCATCAGGAGCACTATCTATCTAAAAGTTACTTAAACCTGTAGTGTTCCATCATCAGGAACACTATCTATCTAAAAGTTTCTTTTACCTGTAGTGTTCCATCATCTACCTGGAGTCTACCTGGAGAGAATTCCAGGGGTCAACGCCCCCGCGGCCCAGTCTGTGACCAGGCCTCCTGTTGGACCAGAGCCTGATCAACCAGGCTGTTACTGCTGGCCGCACGCAGTCCAACGTACGAACCACAGCCCGGCTGATCAGGTACCGACTTGAGGTGCCTGTCCAGTGCCTGCTTGAAGACAGCCAGGGGCTTGTTGGTAATCCCCCTGATGTACGCTGGGAGGCAGTTGAACAATCTTGGGCCCCTCACACTTATTGTGTTGTCCCTCAACGTGCTAGTGGCACCCCTGCTCTTCATTGTGGGGATGTTACATCGCCTGCCGAGTCTTTTGCTTTCGTACGGTGTGATTTTTGTGTGCAAGTTTGGTACTAAGCCCTCGAGAATTTTCCATGTGTATATAATAATGTATCTCTCCCGCCTGCGTTCTAGAGAGTACAGGTTTAGGAACTTCAAGCGTTCCCAGTAGTTGAGGTGGTTTATCGCACTTATGCGTGCGGTGAAGGTTCTCTGCATATTTTCAAGGTCAGCAATTTCACCCGCCTTGAAAGGTGCAGTTAGTGTGCAGCAATATTCCAGCCTAGATAGAACAAGCGATCTGTAAAGTGTCAACATGGGCTTGGCATCCCTGGTTTTTTAAGGTTCTCATTATCCATCCTGTCATTTTTCGAGCAGATGCAATTGCTACATTGTTATGGTCCTTGAAGGTGAGATCCTCTGACATGATCACTCCCAGGTCTTTGACATTAGTTTTTCGCTCTATTGTGTGGTTGGAATTAGTTTTGTACTCTGATGAGATTTTAATTTCTTCACGTTTTCCGTATCTGAGTAATTGAAATTTTCATCATTGAACTTCCATATTGTTTTCTGCAGCCCATTTAAAGATTTGATTTATGTCTGCTTGGAGTTTTGCAGTGTCTTCAACGGTGGACACTGTCATACAGATTCGGGTGTCATCTGCAAAGGAAGACACAACACTGTGGCTTATATCCCTGTCAATGTCTGATATGAGGATGAGGAATAGGATGGGAGCAAGTACTGTGCCTTGTGGAACAGAGCTTTTCACAGTAGCTGCCTCAGACTTTACTCTGTTGACTACTACTCTTTGTGTTCTACGTGTTAGGAAATTATAGATCCATCTACCAACTTTTCCTGTTATGCCTTTATCACGCATTTTGTGTGCTATTACACCATGGTCACACTTGTCAAAGGCTTTTGCAAAATCTGTGTATATAACATCTGCATTCTGTTTATCTTCTTGAGCATCCAGGACCTTGTCGTAGTGGTCCAGTAGTTGGGACAGACAGGAGCGGCCTGCTCTAAACCCATGATGTCCTGGGTTGTGCAATTGATGGGTATCAAGATGGGTGGCGATCTTGCTTCTTAGAACCCTTTCAAAGATTTTTATGATATGGGACGTTAGCGCAATTGGTCTGTAGTTCTTTGCTATTGCTTTACTGCCCCCTTTGTGGAGCGGGGCTATGTCTGTTGTTTTTAGTAGCTGCGGGACGATCCCAGTGTCCATGCTCCCTCTCCATAGGATGTTAAAAGCATGTGATAGGGGCTTCTTGCAGTTCTTGATGAACACGGAGTTCCATGAGTCTGGGCCTGGAGCGGAGTGCATGGGCATGTCATTTATTGCCTATTCGAAGTCATTTGGCATCGTGATGATGTCAGAAAGGCATGCGTCTGTCAAGTTCTGTGGCACTCTCATAAAAAATCATTTAGGTTTTCGATTTTCAGTCTGGTTAGTGGCTCGCTAAAGACTGAGTCATACTGGGATTTAAGTAACTCACTCATTTCCTTGCTGTCATCTGTGTAGGACCCATCCGGTTTAAGTAGGGGCCCAATACTGGTTGTTGTTCTCGACTTTGATTTTGCATAGGAAAATAAATACTTAGGGTTTCTTTCAATTTCATCAGAGATATTGGCCTCCTGTAGCTGCTCCGTTATTCTGTGCCTTCGCCTGTATAGGGAGCTCCTCTCTCTTTCTAGTTTGCATCTTCTCCTCCTTTTCCTTAAGGGAATTTGCTTTGAGCAAACCTCAAGTACCACAGAGTTAATTTGTTCTAGACATAGGTTGGGATCCGTGATGCTTAGGCAATCTTCCCAATCTTCTTGGTCCCACCTTATGTTTTTGTTATTGAAGTTGAATTTGGAGAAAGCTTCCTCACGGCTGATCACATTTTGTTGATCTGGGGCTCCCCGCATTCATGTCTGGATCTCTATTATGTTGTGATCTGAGTATATTGTTTTTGATATGATGACATTTCGTATCAGATCATCATTGTTGGTGAAGATGAGGTCCAGCGTATTCTCTAATCTTGTGGGCTCTACTATTTGCTGGTTTATGGTGAACTTGGTGCAGATATTTAAAAGTTCATGCATGAGTGAATTTTCATCGGAGCTGCCTCCTGGTGTTTTCTCTGCTACCACATTGTTTGCAATGTTCCTCCATTTTAGGTGCCTGAGGTTGAAATCCCCCAGTAGCAAGATGTTGGGGGCAGGAGCTGGAAGATTTTCCAGACAGTGGTCAATTTTCAGAAGCTGTTCCTGGAATTGTTGGGACGTTGCATCAGGAACACTATCTATCTAAAAGTTACTTTAACCTGTAGTGTTCCATCATCAGGAGCACTATCTATCTAAAAGTTACTTTTACTTGTAGTGTTCCATCATCAGGAGCACTATCTATCTAAAAGTTACTTTTACCTGTAATGTTCCATCATCAGGAACACTGTCTAAAAGTTACTTTTACCTGTAGTGTTCCATCATCAGGAACACTATCTATCAAAAAGTTACTTTTACCTGTAGTGTTCCATCATTTGGAGCACTATCTATCTAAAAAATACTTATACCTGTAGTGTTCCATCATCAGGAGCACTATCTATCTTAAAGTTACTTATACATGTAGTGTTCCATCATCAGGAGCACTATCTACCTAAAAGTTACTTTTACCTGTAGTGTTTCATCATCAAGAGCATTATTTATCTAAAAGTTACTTATACCTGTAGTTTTCCATCATCAGGATCATTATCTCTCTAAAAGTTACTTATACCTGTAGTGTTCCATTGTCAAGAACAATATCTAATAGTTACTTATACCTGTAGTGTTCCATGATCAATAGCATTGTTTATCTAAAAGTTACTTATACATTTAGTGTTCCATCATCAGGAGGACTATCTATCTAAAAGTTACTTTTACCTGTAGTGTTTCATCATCAAGAGCACTATTTATCTAAAAGTTCCTTATAACTGTAGTGTTCCATCATCAGGATCACTATCTATCTAAAAGTTACTTATACCTGTAGTGTTCCATCGTCAAGAGCAATATATATCTAAAAGTTACAAATACCTGTAGTGTTCCATGATCAATAGCATTGTTTATCTAAAAGTTACTTATACCTGTAGTGTTCCATCATCAGGAGGACTATCTATCTAAAAGTTACTTTTACCGATGAAAAATAATTATCATAATCTACGTTTTATGTCTACATTTATACCTTTTATTATCTTCCTGCCGTCATCATCTTCCTCGTATCATCACCGTTACTCTGCCTACATACAACTGGCTGATCTTTGCCGGTTCTAATTTCCCTAAAGAAACTGTTTCTCTCTCACACTGGGTTTACCTATCTCACACTGTTACCTCTTACACTGTGTTGTAATCTCTCTCACACTGTTGCTATCTCTCTCACACAGTTGTTATCTCTCTCACACTGTTGTTATCCCTCTCACACTGTGTTGTAATCTCTCTCACACTGTTGTTATCTCTCTCACACAGTTATTATCTCTCTCACCCTGTTGTCATCTTTCTCAAACTGTTAACTACTTAATTGAGCTGTCATCTCCCTAATCCTACTCTTAGCTCACTGATCCGAAATGTATATGCAAGGGTCGAGACTCAGTTCCTGGCCTTACCTTTTAGATTACTGTTATCGGCATCACCGATTTCTGGCCTCTTAGGCATTATCATATCTACTCCTGAAGCTGTGTCATGAGTTTGCCTCCACTACTGACTCGTCCAAATCATTCCACTTTTCTACCATTCTGAGACCAGAAAATGATAATTCATGTCTTCAGGAAAAAAATATTGTTATTATTATAAAAGTTTGCGACCACTGTCAGCCTCAGAGTTAGTTATCTCTGAGTTACCAGACCCTGCCACGTGGAGGCCAGCGGTTCATCTTTAGGGTCACCCTCCCACTCTTTACCATCTTGGAGTTTCCCTCAGGTCCATGTGTCCAGGAGTCCACCTGTGTCCCCTCAGGTATTCTCCCTTTCCCACTTTCCCAAGGTGCGCTCCTCTTTCTTTTGCCCTCTCTCTGCTTACCTTCTGGATCATGTCTCCAGGTCTCCACCCGTGTGCCTCCGGATGTCAACCCTTCCACACTCCCCACGTCCAGTTGTTTCGGTGTTTCGACTAGTTCCATGTCTCCAGAAGTTCATCTGTGTCCCCTCAGATTAACTTCCTTCCTCACTTTCCCAGGTTCTGCATTTGTTATTCCCAGGTCAGTGGTTCACCACTTCCCTAAAGTTAGAAGTTTGTGGCCCCTCCCCAGTGACCTTGCTGGATGGGAATTTGGTCTTGTCTAGCTGGTCTACTGTAGAGAATTTCCAGGTGGGTGGAATTACAGGAGGGGACACACAGAAAACTGCGTTCTGTAATTACACCCACCAAGGCCAGCTAGACGAGACGAAGCTCTAACCCAACTCACCCACCAACACAGCTAGAGGAGGTGAAGCTCTCACCCAACTCACCCACCAAGACAGCTAGACGAGACGAAGCTCTCACCCAACTCACCCACCAACACAGCTAGATGAGACGAAGCTCTCACCCAATTCACCCACCAAGACAGCTACACGAGTCGAAGCTCTCACCCAACTCACCCACCAAGACAGCTAGACGAGATGAAGCTCTCACCCAACTCACCCACCAAGACAGCTAGACGAGACGAAGCTCTCACCAACTCACCCATCAAAACAGCTAGACGAGACGAAGCTCTCACCCAACTCATCCACCAAGCAGAGGTTACTAACTGGAAATATCAGACTTCTATTTATGTTTCATAATGTGTTCAAGCTATTTGTTTTGTTTTCGCTCATGTTGCCGTATACCTGAATGTGTGAACGTTTTATTGTGTGCATTTGTGTGTTCGTGTGCAAATTTATTTCTTCCCTCCATGAAAACTGCAACAAATAGTTACCGCATTTCTTTGTGTAGTATTTCATTCTTTATATATATATATATATATATATATATATATATATATATATATATATATATATATATATATATATATATATATATATATATTTTTTTTTTTTTTTTTTTTTTGGCATATAAATGCTTTATTAATAGACAGAATACATTTATAGGAAACACAAACATGAATACAATGGACAATATGTCAAAGATTATGAATCTCCTCCAGTTCCTCCGAGCCGGACGCGAGCCAAGTATGCAGCATGCGTTTCCCCTCTGGATAGCCACGTTGAGACGCTGGAACATGAACGTGGCTGCCCTTGGGTTCCTGGTGGTGTCGATGAGTCTGGAACCCAGTTCTTTAAGGAAACGTGTTGCATTTTTTACGCACGCTCCCAAGGTCTCTGATCCCACTGGGACAAATTTATACTGTTGGCTTATGTCCCTGTACTTGCCGATCTTGTACTCCTCTCTGTGGTCAGCAGCTCCTCCCTGTCACCCAACACTGTGATGGATGTAGGTGTCAGCCAGTGTCGACACACAGGTATAATCCCATGCTAAGAGCTTGCCATTCTTCCAAGGATAGATGGTGATCCCGTCGGGCGGTTTGCTGGGTTGTGGGCGTTGTTGGCTGCTAGTGATCGAGGCTCTCTCGGCTGGGCATCCAGCTGTAGCAAGGGTTCTCTTTATGATGTCATTGACCTCATTGTGTCTTGCATGCCAACGCTTGGTTTTAGAACAGTTAAGACCATGTAGACCATATTGGTCGGCTTGCGCATCGCTGCAAATACACGTATATTCCGTGTGAATAGGGGCAGCAAGGCGCAGAGCCACTGCAATACGAAGGGTCTTAGGGTCCAGGCGTGTTCCCATGGCCGAAATGGGAACTGTTTGGAGGAAGTCCCCAGAGTGACGTGCACTCACAGCTAGGAGACGGGCTGTCTCCCTGTCTGATGTTACGGCCCTGAGCATATTGGCAAGTATCTTTTCAGCGATGGGGCCGTCCCAGCTTGACTGTTTGTAGGCCAGTTCTTCACTAGGTTTTGGTGTTGGAGCAGCAAGAGTCTCCCATTCAGTGATGGCACTGGTGTAGCTAGGGTCCTGTATTCCTGCTGAATCACTGAGGTTGTCTGGAAGAATTTGTTTTATTAGCTTATTTGATGCTATGGAAGAGGATAAGAAGGCTGGTAGGGCAATCTGGGAGGATTTGCGTACTCCCAGTCCCCCCAAGTCTGACTGGAAGTGAGGCTTGCAACCACTGTCCATCTTCGAGGGAAAGATTCAAAACACTCTCTAGCATGGTCTTGAGGAGAGAGTCGTATTCCTCGAGTTTCGGGCTGTTGAAGGCTGGGAGCATCTCAGGAAGTATGTAAGTTTTGGGATTGAGAGGCACCTGGTGAGTAGGTAGAAGGCATCATGTGTATCGATGTCTTTCATCCTACCTTCCATCGTCCTGAGGTCGGAGATTTTTTTCCAGGACCAGATCGATGGCATTGGGCCCAAGAGGAGCACCAAGGAGAGTGCTGTTGGCTGGATCGATGGCTCGTGCCCCTGGTAAAACAGCCCTAATGTTCTGGATCATCTGTGGATTGGTGGAAACTATCTCACATTTGGTGGGGTTTAAAGATAGGCCCAGGCTACTTACCATATCTTTAATTTTCCTGATGTCTCCTAGGAGAGATTGTGCAGTGCCAGCTAGGGTGCCATCATCCAAGAACCAGATATTGAGCTCACTGGACAATGCTTCTGTGACATCCTTGATGGCTAGACAGAATAGAAAGGGAACAAGAGGGTCCCCTGTTGCACACCCTCACACGAGTCAATTTCATGGTCCCCAAACAAAAGTTTAGAAGCCACACTATAACACGATTCTATGAAGGGATAGAGGGAAGGAAAGTGCCTAGAAACTGCTTGGAGAGCAGCATTCCTTCTGACTGAGTTGCAAGCATTGGCAAAGTCCAATTTTATTAAAGCTTTTTCATTGGACATGTTGTTGATGTATACTCGTGCTGCATTGGCAGCTGCTTCACAGCCTTGTTGAACACCAAAACCGAGCTGAGTTGGTTTCAACATTGAGGCAGCATCTTGACTCACCCTTCGTACTGCAGCATTGGCAACTAGGCGCCGGAGGGTGTTGCCCACTGCAATGGGCCTGATTCCTCCATCCTTTTTCCGGAGGGCACACAGTGAGGCACCAAAGAAAAGGGGTCTAATGGCCTGTGGGACACTACCAGCCAGGCACCCATTGGAAAATTTGGTGAGTTCAGACAACAATCTCTCAGAGACCTCACCAAGACCTGGATTGAGCATTTGTTTTAAGTGTTGTGGCCTTAAACCAGTGAAACCTCCTGCTGAGCCCTGTGGGAAAGACATAGCTGCTTTATACACATCGGCGTCCCGTAAGGTTAAATGTTCTTCCCCTGCTGGAATGTCAAGGTGGTCAATGTTGGTAGTGGGGGCCCTGGGTGGATGTTTGTCCTTCAGGGCTTGTGCTGTAATGATATCCTTAGGAGCGATGGTATCCTCACTGGTTATAAGCCTCAGTGCTCCGATAGTATTACCCTCTTCTATTTTTCTGCTAATGTGGGCCCTGATTTTTGAGGCGTCAGGTGTCCTGTTGTTGACATTTGCCTGGCGGGTGTTTGACGCCCTGGAGGATACGGACAAGGTTGTCATCTCTAGGGAATGCATTTATTGCCCTGATAACAGATGTAGCTAGTGACTTGTCCCTCCTTGGTGGAACAGCCAAACAGGCATTGCCAAAAGCAGTAGGTTGTGCCAGGATCCATTGTTTGCAGGAGCATCGTTGACTTTCTTCAAGAGGTCACCGAATTTGCTGGCAGCTTCATGGCGAGCTGCTTTGGGGATGTGTGTCAGCGTCCTGGTGGATGTTAATTTGATTGCAGCTTTTAGGTCCTCTGTAGAGGTGAAGTCAGGGTGGCTGTCAGCTCTGTCTGCTGGGAGGGTCTGTTGGCTGTTCCCATTTGGAGCCCTCCTGGAGCCTAGACATCCATTGTGTGCACGGATGTTGCCAGTAGAGGGATTGAGTGCACATTCCCTATGGCACACCTGGCAGATGCCTCGTGGACGGGTTCCAAGGCGTTGGCTCTGTCGTGGAGATTCCTGGGAACCCAGCACTTCTTGTGACATGGTGTGGGTGGGAGGGCGCCAGCTGTGGGGTAACGGGTGAAGGACAGCATGGATGCATGGGGGATGAGGGTGGGAGAGTAGTGAGCGGGAGTGTGAGTAATTCGTGAGACACTAAACGGCAACACTCTTGGTCAGGAAGTCAGTAGGCCTAGACCAGGAATGGGGGGTGAGGGGAGTGGCCCTATATGTTCACTTAAAACCCTTTACAGGGCACTCCCTGGAAAATGATAATTTTTAAATGTATTTCATATGAGTGGATAGAGTAGTTCAATGTAAGGATAATGAGCCCATATAATTGAAATTCTAAAGATAACTTTTCGCGCAATTGCCAATATTCGAGGACCGTAAAATACGGTCCCGCCCGGTAAAGGGTGTCAAATTCTGAATGTTGCAAATTTGCAATTGTTAATGAAACACCAAATAACTATTTTTCTATTTTATTATACTAGTAGACAATATCAAAAACATAAATGGAACTTGTTTAAAAGCAATTTGTAAGTATAAAAAAATATAAACATGAACCAAAAAGAAAGATGCACACATTGCAAAGGGATAAAACTTTCATGTTACATATTCCTGAATTCTTTGAGTAAGAACAATCATTATAGATAACTAATTACTAGAATGAAAGGCTATGAAGCAATTTGTTTCCTTCTTGATGCATAGGTTAACTTTGCATGTTGAACAGAAAAGGAGGTTGTAACATGACGTTTCTATGTGCTGCAATACTTGCATGACAATGTCTTTCCTTTTGTTGGCCAGTGATGTATCATGTTATCCAACCTCACACTGTCATCAGGCCTAGCTGCACGTTGGTACTGAATTGGAGATGGCAATTGCAAGGCTTGCAAACCATCATCACTGTTACCACTGGAAGTACTTGTTGAAGGTCTTGGACTTGATCTTATGTTGCTGCATCCATACTTTTGTCCTTTGGATCTTGCAGTGATAGAGACTTGAAGCCTGAATTGCTTCAGTGGCATGCATTTGGCTTTTAGTGACCGACAATCAGGGCAGTAAAGAAGCCATGCATTCACAACAGAAAGATCAATAACATAGGCAAACCGCTGCATGTACCAACGTTTAGATTTCATTGGTGTTTTGTACATATGTACCAACATATTACTTTTGTCAATATCTCCCATGTGTGCATTATAGTTCTTGATGACTGCAGGGCACTGGAAGTTGTCTTTAGTCTTAGATTCCTTGTTATATCTTTGAATAAGAGTCACAGGTTCCACTCCCACATCATTTGTCACTAAAGTCACAGCTTTGTTGTCTTTCCACCTTACAACAAGGATACCATCATTGGTTTTGAATTCAAAAGTGCCTCTGGGCACTATGTTCTTTTCCATTTGTTTGACAGGCATCAGTTCTGGTTTACCACATCTATTTTCACGTACTGTTCCAGTGTACCTGCAGTTATACTTGTCTCTTAGTACCTTGACCAAAGGTATACTTGAAAAGAAATTGTCAGCATAGATTGCTGATGTCTTTCTTTTGTTGAGAGTTGTTGCAAGTACCAGAACAATCTTTGAACTTATTGGTAGTTTAGTTTCTTCATCTGGCAGCTTTATTGGATGGTTTTCAAAAGTCGTTTTGCCTTCATACATGATTATATCATGTATGATTCCATCTTCACTTGCACAACAAAATAATTTGAAACCCCATTTGTCTGGTTTAGTTTTGATGTACTGTCTGAGATTTCCAGCAGTTTTACCCTTGAAACCAACCATTACATCATCAATAGACTGCCTGGGTGTAGCTGCAACTTGCAAGCAAGCATTAGTTAGTGCAGTGTAAAGAGGCCTTATTTTGTGGAATCTGTCCTTATGCTTGTGGTTGTTATCATTGAAATGAACTGTACGCCTAAGCAACCTAAACCTCTTAGATGACATGACTTCTGCAACCTGGATTACCTTAGTTGAACTTGCCCAATAGTCATCTAGGGATGGGTATGAAGAAATACCCATAAACAACAGAATACCTATGAACTGGATTATTTCTTCACAATCAGTTACAAAAGTAGCATCTATGGTTTTTTGCTTGGCATACAAATTAGTTTGATATGTCATGCATTCTATCATATTTGGGGTAAAAAACTGGCTAAAATAATCAAATGGACACTTAATTGCACGAGGCTTTTCATGTTGGTATACACTCAAAGAGTCATTATTGATATCTTCCTTCTTCCATGCAGCCTCAGCTTGAACATCAAGCTCATCATGAAGATCTTCTTCATCAGGGTACTCGTCGATCGCAATACCTTTCTTTTTCTTGCCTAATATAGGCTTTTTGGATGAACTATCTTCCTCCTCATCATCACTTGACACCTGTGCGTCAGGTGGCAAGTATTCATCACCACTCTCAAGTAATTCCAGGTCATCTGGCTCTGGATTGGAGTCACTTTCCTCCAAAATGCAGAGATATTTGGACTTCTCTTGGGAGGATTCACCATAGAACAATTTCTCATTGATCTGGAATGAAAATAAGAATGTTCTGTACACACCTAGACCACTACAGAATTCATAAATGCACTAGAAATTTTTATATAAATATTTATTTACTGAAATTTAAAATGTGGCCCTGACTGGCGGGACCATATTTTAACAGTCCTGTTTTGTTGCACTTTTTTCAATTGCATGGTACACTCATATTATGCATATCTAACTCCTGATATATATCTCAAAACATGCCTAAACTATTCATTTACACACTGGATACAACAATCAGTACTTACCGACATTGTAGAGAGTATAATCACAATGTATATGAGTGGAACTAGAGCAAAAATCCGGCTCTGGGTGACGCCAAGCGAGAAGTGTTTACATTTTGGTCTCTCAACCAATGGGAAGCGAGCAGACGCCGGTCTCACGCAGCTGGAGCGACTCGCAGAAGGCTTGTGATTGGTCAGAAATAGAGAACGGGAACCTAGATGCGCTGCGGGAGTAGGATGACACGCGCAAAGAACACGTGTTAAGGACCGTATTTTAACGGTCCTACCCGGTAAAGGGTAAGATGCACATTGCTAACTTTTGCTAATTGATATACTTAGAAACAACCTCGCCATTAGGCACACTGGTCGCCGTGTTCTCACTCTTAACCAAGGTGGTGTTCTGTTCATCATCCAAAGACCCCTGCAACCACCATTAGGTGGGTACAATTAGGTGAGTACACACACACACACACACGCACTAAGGAAAAACGTCCAGAGCAATGGAAAGTGACAGGGGATCATGTCTAGAACGATGAAATATGACAGGGAAATACGTCCATTGTGATGGAATATGACAGGGAGACTTGTACAGAACCATGGAAAAATTAGAAGGAAACCCATCATGGAAGATGGAAAATGAGAGGGAAACTCTTACAGGGATATAGAATATGACAGGGAAATTCATCCAGGGCAATGGAATATGATAGAGAACCCCATCCATGGTGATGGAATATGACTGGGAATCCACTAAAGGGCGATGAAAAATGACCGGGAAAACTGTTGAAGGCGGTGGAAAATGACAAGGCAACATGTCCGTTGCGATGGAAAATGACAAGGAAACATGTCCGTTGCGATGGAAAATGACAATGAAACCTGTCCGTTGCGATGGAAAATGATAAGGAAACACGTCCGTTGCGGTGGAAAATGACAAGGAAACATGTCCGTTGCGATGGAAAATGACAAGGAAACATGCCTGTTGCGATGGAAAATGACAAGGAAACATGTCCGTTGCGATGAAAAATGACAAGAAAACATGTCCGTTGCGATGGAAAATGACAAGGAAACATGTCCGTTGCGATGGAAAATGACAAGGCAACATGTGCGTTGCGATGGAAAATGACAAGGCAACATGTCCGTTGCGATGGAAAATGACAAGGAAACATGTCCGTTACGATGGAAAATGACAAGGAAATATGTCCGTTGCGATGGAAAATGACAAGGAAACATGTCTGTTGCGATGGAAAATGACAAGGAAACATGTCCATTGCGATGGAAAATGACAAGGCAACATGTCCTTTGTGATGGAAAATGACAAGGAAACATGTACGTTGTGATGGAAAATGACAAGGAAACATGTCTGTTGTGATGGAAAATGACAAGGAAACATGTCCGTTGCGATGGAAAATGACAAGGAAACATGTCCGTTGCGATGGGAGAAAGAATTTGACCAGGAACCAGTCGAGGGCGATGGAAAATGAGAGGGAAACCAGTCGAGGGCGATGGAAAATGAGAGGGAAACCAGTCGAGGGCGATGGAAAATGAGAGGGAAACCAGTGGAATATGACACTGAAAACCATCCAGGGCAATGGAAAATAACAGGGAAAAGCGTACAGGGCATCGGGAAAATGACAGGAAAACCATAGACAAATCATTTGTTATGACAGGGAAAACTTTTCCAGGACGATGGAAAATGACAGGAAACACTTTAGAGAAATGGAAAATGACAGAGGAAACTGTCCAGGACGATGGAAAATGACAGGAAAGACACTTTAGAGAAATGGAAAATGACAGGAAAAACAGTTAAAGAAGATGGAGAATTACAAAGAAACCAATGAAGATCGATAGAAAATGACAAGAAAAACAGTCTAGACGATGGAAAACGAGAGGGAAAACAGTACGAGGCGATGGAAAACGAGAGGGAAAACAGTACGAAGCGATGGAAAACGAGAGGGAAAACAGTACGAGGCGATGGAAAACGAGAGGGAAAACAGTACGAGGCGATGGAAAACGAGAGGGAAAACAGTACGAAGCGATGGAAAACAAGAGGGAAAACAGTACGAGGCGATGGAAAACGAGAGGGAAAACAGTACGAGGCGATGGAAAACGAGAGGGAAAACAGTACGAGGCGATGGAAAACGAGAGGGAAAACAGTACGAGGCGATGGAAAACGAGAGGGAAAACAGTACGAGGCGATGGAAAATAACTGGACTAACAATCATACTGGCGCAGGGCGATGGAATATGAAAGAGAAACCTGTTCAGGGCGATGGAAAATGAAAGTTGAAAACTGTCCCTTGTGGTGAAATATGACAGTGAAACTCGTCCAGAACGATAGAATATGAGAGGAAAACCCATACAGGGCGATGCACAACGACGGAAAACCGTCCAATGCGATTGAAAACGACTGGAAAAACCGTTGAAGACGATGGAATATTACAGGGAAACCTATCCAGAGCGATGTAATATGACAGGGAAATATGTCTAGAACAATGGAATGTGACAGGTAAATACGTCCATGGTGATGGAATATGACAGGGAAACCTGTAAAGACCGCTGGAAAATGACAGAAAAACCATTTCAGGGCGATGGAAAGTTACAGAGAAACATGTCCAAAGCCATTGAAAATGACAGGGAAACCAGTTCAGCATGCTTGAATATGAGAGGGAAAACCGTCCAGAACGATGGAATTGGACAGGGAAATCCGTCGAGAACAATGGAATATGACAGGAGAAACCCGTCCATGGTTGTGGAAAGTCAGAGAAACCCGTCCAGAAAGTTGGAAAATGAGAGAAAAACATGTCCAGGGCGATGGAAAATGACGAGAAAGCCGTACAGAGCGTTAGAAAATGACAGGGAAAACAGTTAAAATCCAAGAAAAAATATCAGAGAAAACTGTCCAATGCGATGAAAAATGAGATGAAAAAACTGTTCGTGGTGGTGAAATATGACTGGAAAACCCATCCAGAACGATGGAACATGACAGAGAAACCCATTCAGGTTAATAGAAAATGACAGGAAAACACGTCCAGAACGATGGACTATAACAGAAAAACCCGTTCAGAACAATGGAATATGATAGGGAAACCTATCCAGAACGATGGAATATGACAAGGAAACCCGTTAAGAACGATTGAATATGACAGGGATGCCCGTCCAGAACGATGGAATATAACAGAGAAACCAATCCATGGTGATGGAATATGACAGGCAAACATTTCCAGAACGATGGAACATGACAGAAAAATCTGTCCAGAACGATGGAATATGACAGGGAAACCCGTCCAGAATGATAGAATATGACAAAGAACCCGTCCAGAACGATGGAACATGACAAGGAAACCCTTCCAGAATGATGGAAGATGACAGGAAAATGACACTGAAAATAGTTCAAGATGATGGAAAATGAGAGAGAAACCAATGAAGATGGACGGAAATTGAGAAAGAAACTCTTCCAGAAAGACGGATAATGGCAGAAAAATATGTGATGAGTGATGGAAAATGACAGGGAAAACCGTCCAGGGTGTTGATAAAAGTCAGGGAAACAAGTCAGATCTTGGAATATGACAGGGAAAATAGTCCAGGACGATAGAAAATAACATGGAAAAGAGTTCAGGGCGATGGAAAATGATAGGGAAAACCGACCAGGGAGATTGAAAATGTCAGGAGGGAAACGGTTCAAGGAGATGAAAAGTGACAGGAAAACCACCAAAATCGATGGAATATGAGAGGTTAACCCGTCAAGAACGATGGAAAATGACAGAAAAAAGTCTAGGGAGATTCAAAATAACAAGAAAACCGGTCAAGGAAGATAGAATATGACAGAGAAACCTGTCCAGGGCGGTGAATAATGAGAGGAATACTCGTCCAAGGCAATGAAATACGCCAGGGAAAACAATTCAGGACGTTGGAAAATGACCAGGAAACAAATCAAGATCGAAGGATCATGACAGGGAAACCCGTCCAGAAAGATGGAAATAACAGTAAGACTGTCCAGGGCGATGGAAAATGACAGGAGAAAACTATTCGTAGCGGTGAAATATAAAAGTGAAACCCATCCAGAACGATGGAATATGAGAGGGAAACCCGCTCAGACCGGTGGAATATGACAGGAAAACCAATCCATGGTGATGGAATGTGACAGGAAACCCGTCAGCAATGATGAAATATGACAGGGAAACCTATCTGGAATGATGGCATATGACATGGAAAACCGTCCATAACGATGCAATATGACAGGGAAACCATTTCAGAACGATTGAAAATGACAGTGAAAACAGTTCAGGGCGATGGAAAATAACAGTGAAACCAATCAAGATCGATGGAATATTAGAAGGAAACCCGTCCAGATAGACGGATAATGGCAGAAAAATATGTAAAGAGCGAAGGAAAATGACAGAAAAAAACCGTCGAGGGATGTGGAAATTGAAAGGGAAACCCGTCAAGAACAATGGAATGTGAAAGGAAACATTTCTAGAACGATGGAATATGAAAAGGAAATATGCCCTTGGAGAGGGAATATGACAGAGAAACCCGTAGAGAACGATGGAAAAATGAGAAAGAAACCCATCATGGAAGATGGAAAATGACAGGAAAACTCTTCCAGGGATATACAATATGACAGGGAAACTCTTCCAGGGATATACAATATGACAGGGAAACTCTTCCAGGGATATACAATATGACAGGGAAACTCTTCCAGGGATATACAATATGACAGGGAAACTCTTCCAGGGATATACAATATGACAGTGAAACTCTTCCAGGGATATACAATATGACAGGGAAACTCTTCCAGGGATATACAATATGACAGGGAAACTCTTCCAGGGATATACAATATGACAGGGAAACTCTTCCAAGGATATACGATATGACAGGTAAACCCGTCAAGGGCAACGGAATATGATAGAGAACCCCTTCCAGGGTGATGGAATATGACTGGAAAACCCCTCCAGGGCGATTAGAAAATGAGAGACAAAACTGTCCATGACGGTGGAAAATGAGAGGGAAACCCGTCTAGGGCGATCGAATATGATAGGGAAACCAGTAGAGGGCTACAGAAAATGAAAGGGAAATCAGTTCAACGCGATGGAATATGACATTGAAAACCATCCAGGGAGATGGAATATAACAGAGAAAAGCTTACAGGGCAACGGAAAATGACAGGAAAACCATTGACAAATGATTTATTATGACAGGGAAATCCATCTAGGACAATGGAAAATGTCAGGAAACACACTTAAGGAGAAGGAAAATGAGAGGGAAAACCGTCCAAGACAATGAACAATGACAGGAAAAAACGTTAATGGAGGTGGATAATGACAGGAAAACCAATGAACATAGACATAAAATGACAACAAAAACCGGATAGGCGAAGGAAAACGAGAGGTAAACCTGTGAAGAACATGGAATATGATAGAGAAACATGTACAAGACGAAGGAATATGACATGGAAACCCATAGAGGCCAATGCAAAATGACGGAAAACCGTCTAGTGCAATTGAAAACGACAGGAAAAACCATTCAAGACGATGGAGTATTACAGGAAAACCTGTCCAGAACGATGGAATATGACAGGGAAACATGTCTAGAACGATGAAATGTGACAGGTAAATACGTCCATGGTGATGGAATATGACAGGGAAACCCGTACAGACCACTGATATATAACAGAAAAAACAGTTCAGGGCGATGGAAAATTACAGAGAAACATGTCCAGAGCCATTGAAAATGACAGGGAAACCTGTTCAGTATGCTTGAATATGAGAGGGAAACCGTCCAGAACGATGGAATATGACAGGGAAACCTGTCGATAACAATGGAATATAAGAGAAGAAACCCGTCGATGGTTATGGAAAGTCAGGAAAACCCATCCACAGCTATGGAAAATGACAAGGAAACTAGTCCAGGGATTTGGAATATAAAAGGGGAACCTTAAAAGGGAGACGGAACATGACAAGGAACCCCGTCGAAAATGATTGAAAATGAGAGGAAAACATGTTCAGGGGGATTGAAATGACAGGGAAACCGGTCAACGGCGATGGAAAATGACAGGGAAACTGGTCTATTTCGATGGAAAATGACACTAAAACTGTCCAAAGCAATGAAAAATGACAAAGAAAACCCTATATAACGATGGAAAATGACGGACGAATATGTCAAGGGCAACGGAAAATGATTGGAGAAAACCATCCAGAGCGATGGAAAATGACAGGGAAAAAAATTCAGGGCGTTGGAAAATGACAGGGAAACCAAAAAAGTTCAAAGGAACATAACAGGGAAGCCCGTCAAGAAAGATGGAAAATGACAGAAAAACAAGTCAAGGGCGATGGAAAATGACAGGAAAGCCGTCCAGAGCGTTAGAAAATGATAGGGAAAACAGTTTAAAGCTAAGAAAAATAACAGGGAAAACTGTCCAGGGCGATGGAAAATGACAGGAGAAAACTATTCGTAGTGGTGAAATATAAAAGTTAAACCCATCCAGAACGATGGAATATGACAGGGAAACCCACTCAGACCGGTGGAATATGACAGGAAAACCAATCCATTGTGATGGAATATGACAAGGAAACCTGTCGGCAATGATGAAATATGACAGGGAAACCTGTCCAGAACGATGCAATATGACAGGGAAACTAGTCCAGGGATTTGGAATACGACCGGAAAATCCGTCCAAGGCAATTGAACATGACAAGAAAATGCGTCCATAACGATGGTATATGACAGGGAAACCATTTCAGAACGATTGAAAATGACAGTGAAAACAGTTCAGGGCGATGGAAAATGACAGTGAAACCAATCAAGATCGATGGAATATTAGAAGGAAACCCGTCCAGATAGACGGATAATGGCAGAAAAATATGTAAAGGGCGATGGAAAATGACAGAAAAAAACCGTCCGGGGATGTGGTTTGAAGAAACCCATCAGAACAATGGAATGTGACAGGGAAACATGTCTAGAACGATGGAATATGAAAGAAATATGTCCTTGGAGAGGAATATGACAGAGAAACCCATAGAGAACGATGGAAAAATGAGAAAGAAACCCATCATGGAAGATGGAAAATGACATGAAAACTCTTCCAGGGATTTACAATATGACAGGGAAACCCGTCAAGGGCCATGGAATATGATAGAGAACCCCATCCAGGGTGATGGAATATGACTGGGAAACCCCCCAGGGGATAGAAAATGAGAGACAAAACTGTCAGGACGGTAAAATGAGAGTGAAACATGTCCACTAGATGGGAAATGAAAATTGAAATCATTTAATGTCATGGAACATCTCAGGAAACCTGTCCTGGGAGAAAGGATTTGACCGGGAAAAACCCGTCTAGGGCGATGGAATATGACGGGGAAAACCCTAGTAGAGGGCGACAGAAAATGAGAAATCAGTTCAGGGCGATGGAATATGCATTGAAAACCATCCAGGAGATGGAATATAACAGGGAAAAGCGTACAGGGCAACAGAAATGACAGGAAAACCATTGACAAATGATTTATTATGACAGGAAATCCGTCAAGACGATGAAAAATTACAGTGAAACTCGTCCAGAACGATGAATGAGAGGAAAACATGTACAGGATGATGGAATATGACAGGGAAACCCATAGAGGGCGATGGAAATGACAGGAAACCGTCCAGGAGATTGAAAACGTATGAAACTGTCCAGAGCGATGGAATATGAGGAAACAAAACTAGAGCGTTGGAATAAGGAAGGTAAATACTCCATGATGATGAATATGAAGGAAACCCATACAGTGCGATGGAAAAACTAGAAAAACATGTCCCGGCGATTGGATGCAAGAAATCTTCAGCACGCATAAATATGAGAGAAACCCGTATAGAATGATGGAATGTGACAGGGAAACCCGTCAGAACAATGGAATATGACAGGAAAACCACTATCCAGCGATGGAAATGACAGAAACTTCGGATTGAAATATGAAGGAAACCCAACCAGGACGATGGCATATGGCAAGGAAACCCGTCAGAAGGATTGAAATTAGAGGAAAACTTGTACAGGGCGATGGAATATGACACAGAAAACAGTTCAACGATGGTATATGAAGGAAGCATTTCAAACGATTGAAACATAGTGAACAGTTCAGGGCGATGGAAATGACAGAAACCAATCAAGATCCGATGGAATATTAGAAGGAAACCCGTCCAGATAGCGCGATATGGCGGAAAATATGCAAAGGGCGATGGAAATGACAGAAAAAGTCAGGCGCTGAATTTGAAGGAAACCATCAAGAACAATGGAATGTGTACAGGAACATGTCTAGAACGATGGAATATGAAAAGGAAATATGTCCTGGATGAATGACAGAGAAACCTGAGAACGATGGAAAATGAGGAAAAGAAACCCATCATGGAAGATGGAAAAGCGCGTCAAAACTTCGGTGTGTGCCTATACAGGACCTTCCAGGATTACCAATATGACAGGAAACCCTGCTAGCGGCAGGACAATGATAGAGAACCATCAGGTGGGAAATGCTAACCTCCCAGGAAGAAAATGAGGTACAAAACTGTCAGACGGTGTAAATGAGATTAACATGTCCACTACATGTGAAATGACAAGTGAAATCATTGAATGTCTCGACTTCGTTGAAACCCCTTTCTTGGGAAAATTTCCTGGGACCTCTGGGCGTGGCTTGGAAACCAGTGGGCGCGATGCAAATCAGCTGGGCGATGGAATATACTGTGAAAACCATCAGGAGATGAATATTACGGAAAACGCTATGGTGCACGATGACGAAAACCATTGACAAAGATTGCAGAGACTCCGTCAAGACGATTAAAATCGTGACTGTAAATTTATTTTTATGTACGGCATAATAACGTGAAACCATAAGGGCTGGAAATGCCCAAAAACATACTGGTGCTACCGCTGCTGATCTACTCTACTGGTGTTTTACCGTGCTGCCAAAAATTACTACTGGTGCCGCTGCTACTGCTACTACTAGTGCTACGCTGCGCGCTCTACTACTGGTGCTACCGCTTGCTGCTGCTCTCAAGTGCTCCCGCTGCTGCTGCTACTACTACTTTACCGCTGCTCCCTTGCTGCTACTTTACTGGTGTTTTCCCTTTTTTGGCTGATATTAGTGCTACTGCTGCTGCTGCTACTACTACTGGTGCTACCGCTGTTTCGATATCTACTACTAGTGCTACTGTTTTGCTGCTGATCCCCCACTCTGGTTACCCGCTGCTACTACTACTGGTGCTGCTGCTGATCTTTCTACTAGTTAACGCTGCTTTTCAACCACTTCTATGCTACCGCTGCTGCTGCTCTACTACTATGCTACCGCTGCTGCTGATCTACTCTACTGGTGCTCTGCTGCTGATGCTACTCCAGTTGCGGTATGCTCTACTAGTTACCGCTGCTGCTGCTCTACTACAAATTTACCGTCCCTGCTGATACACACACTATGCCCGTGCGATACTACTACTACTGGTGCTCCGTGCCTGCTGCTATTAACATAGCTGCTGCTGCTACTACTACTTCTACCGCGCTGCTGCTTTAAACTCTAGTGCTTGCTGCTGATACTACTATTGTGACCGCTGCTGCTACTACTAGTGCTGCTGCTGCTACTACTAGTGCTCCGCTGTGAATACTACTCTACTGGGTGCTCCTGCTGAAAAACAATTAGTGTCCGTGCTGTGCTGTACTACTACTAGTGCTCCGCTGCTGTTGCTACTACTACTTGACGCGCTTGCTTTTTGTTTCCTATTTTCTAGTCCCTACCCGCTCCCCCTCCCTGATGCTACTACCTTTTTGCTAACCCGCGCTGTCCTTACTACCAGGTCCGCTGCTCTCCCTACTAGTGCTACCTGCTGCTGCTGCTACTACTACTAGTGTACCGCTGCGCTGTGCTGTACTACTAGTGCTACCGCTGATCCTGTGCTGCTACTATTTACTGCTGTGCTACTACTATTTATACCACCCTTTGCTGCTTTCTTCCCTGGGTGCTCCGTTTAACCAAGCCCACTGCTGCGGGTGCTCCCAAACCAATGTTTAACTCGGGCTTTGCGCAACTCCCCCCTACTCTACTCCGCCGCGTTGCTGCTTACTTCATGTGCCGGCGCGCGCGCACTCTCTATTACTCCTTTTGCCTTGTTTGGCTCGCTCACTTACTCAAATTACACCGTGCCTGATCTCTCTACTATTTGCTACCGCCTTTATTTCTTTATACCGCTGCTGCTGATGCTACTACTACTAGTACTACCGCTGTTTTGGGGTACTACTACTACTACTAGTGCTACCCTTGCTACTACCACCACTGCCATCAGTGAAAATAAAATACCACGACAACTGCTACTACTTTCTCATACTAGTGTACTGCAAGTGATGATCCCCTCCTCTCTCTCTCTCTCTCTCTCTCTCTCTCTCTCTCTCTCTCTGCAAAATCTTCCTGGAAAAGAGAATTCGTTGCAGCAGCCAAAAGTGCAGATCTTTGTCAGTGGCTTTGTTTAGGATGTCGTGTGTTATATTGCATGCAACTTCTCATTTGCACTCTCAAGCTGTCACTGCAGGGGGATTGCACTGCAGGCAGGAGCAGCACTGCAGCACTGCTGTAATTGACCTCAATATATATATATATATATATATATGTATATATATGTCTTGCCGATTAGGTAAAACTGGTCAGTTAGCAAGAACTCATCTAAATTAAGTCCTTTCTAAAATTTTCTTATACGTTTAAACATATATTTTTTCATTTATGTTAATGTAAGAATTTAAAATTTTGTACCAAGAGAAACTTTGAAAAACCTTCCTAACTTATTACAACAAAGCGCAATTTAATTTAGTCTAACCCGACTAAATATATTTTAGATACGTTAACATTAATTTAATAATAAACAAACACAATGAAATATATTTTTTTTGTTATGTTCAGAATGATTTTGGCGAAATTATTGCATACAAATTTTCACTTGTCTTATATGGCAAGATGAGCGTTGCTATTTAAGCCAAAATAGCAAGTTTTACCTAATCGGCACGACATATATATATATATATATATATATATATATATATATATATATATAGGATGGGGTCCACCTCTGGTACAAATTGTGGGACCCATAGCCTCGGAGAAGTGGATAAAAGGCTTCAAGGAAGAATATATATATATATATATATATATATATCTTTCAACACGTCGGTCGTTTCCCACTGAGGCAGGGTGGCCCAAAAGGAAAACGAAAGTTTCTCCTTTTACATTTAGTAATATATACAGGAGAAGGGGTTAATACCCCTTGCCCCGGCATTTTAGTCGCCTCTTACGACACGCATGGCTTACGGAGGAAGAATTTGTTCCATTTCCCCATATATATATATATATATATATATATATATATATAATTATATATATATATATATATATATATATATTTATTTATTTATTTATTTATTTATTTATTTTATTAACACATGCCATTCCCACCAAGGCAGGGTGGCCCGAAAAGAAAAACTTTCATCATATTCACTCCCCACTGTCTTGCCAGAGGGGTGCTTTACACTACAGTTATAAACTGCAACATTAACACCCTCCTTCAGAGTGCAGACACTGTACTTCCCATCTCCAGGACTCAAGTCCGGCCTGCCGGTTTCCTTGAATCCCTTCATAAATGTTACCTTGCTCACACTCCAACAGCACGTCAAGTATTAAAAAACCATTTGTCCCCATTCACTCTTATCAAATACGCTCACACATGTTTGCTGGAAGTCCAAGCCCTCGCACACAAAAACCTCCTTTACCCTCCCTCCAACCTTTCCTAGGCCGACCCCTACCCTCGCCTTCCCTCCACTACAGATTTATACACTCGAAGTCATTCTGTCTCGTTCCATTTTTCTACATGTCCGAACCACCTCAACAACCCTTCTCAGCTTTCTGGATAATAGTTTTGGTAATACCGCACCTCCTATTAATTTCCAAATTCCGAATTCTCTGCATTATATTCACACCACACATTGACCTCAGACATGACATCTCCACTGCCTCCAGCCTTCTCCTCGTTGCAACATTCATCACCCATGCTTCACACCCATATAAGAGTGTTGGTATAACTATACAATCATACATTCCCTCTTTACTTCCATGGACAAAGTTCTTTGTCCCCACGGACTCCGAAGTGCTCCACTCCCCC
The DNA here is from genome assembly GCA_009830355.1 of Cherax destructor. Taxonomy (NCBI): domain Eukaryota; kingdom Metazoa; phylum Arthropoda; class Malacostraca; order Decapoda; family Parastacidae; genus Cherax; species Cherax destructor. Next base: position 25,573 of record WNWK01019152.1, read on the forward strand.
TTTTTCCCCCTCATCAATTCTATGATTCACCCATCCTTCATAGACCCATTTGCTGACATGTCCACTCCCAAATATCTGAATACATTCACCTCCTCCATACTCTCTCCCTCCAATCTGATATCCAATCTTTCGTCACCTAATCATCTTTTTGTTATCCTCATCACATTATTCTTTCCTATATTCACTTTCAATTTTTTTTTTACACACCCTACCAAATTCATCCACCAACCTCTGCAACTTCTCTTCAGAATCTCCTAAAAGCACAGTGTCATCAGCAAAAAGCAACGTGACAACTCCCACTTTGTATTTGATTCTTTATCTTTAACCCCACACCTCTTGCCAAGACCCTCGCATTCACTTCTCTTACAACTCCATCTATAAATATATTGAACAACCATGGTGACATCACACATCCTTGTCTAAGGCCCACTTTTACTGGGAAATAGACCCCCCCTCCTACACACTCTAACTTGAGCCTCACTATCCTCATAAAAACTCTTCACTGCTTTCAGTAACCTACCTCCTATTCCATACACCTGCAACATCTGCCACAATGCCCCCTATCCACCCTATCATATGCCTTTTCCAAATCCATAAATGCCACAAAACCTCTTTACCCTTATCCAAATACTGTTCACCTATGTTTCACTGTAAACACTTGGTCTACACACCCCTACCTTTCCTAAAGCCCCTTGTTCATCTGCTATCCTGTTCTCTGTCTTACTCTTAATTTTTCAATACCTCTACCATACACTTTACCAGGTACACTAACAGACTTATTCCCCTATAATTTTTGCACTCTCTTTTGTCCCCTTTGCCTTTATACAAAGGAACAATACACGCTCTCTGCCAATCCCTAGGTATCTTACCCTCTTCCATATATTTATTAAATAATATATTTAATAATATATTTATTAAATAATAGCTGCTGCTAACTATTACTACTAGTGCTACTGCTGCTGCCCTCTACTACTATTTCTACACCGCTGTTGCTGCTACATTACTACTACTGCTGCTGTTGCTACTACTACTACTTTCTACCGCTGTTGTCTACTACTACTACTACTACCGCTGTTGCTGCTACTTTCTATTACTACTACCGCTGTTCTGTCTCCTTCTTACTACTACTTTTTCCGCTGCTGCTGCTACTACTACTACTAGTGCTACCGCTGCTTTCTGCTACTACTACTACTACTACTGCTGTGCTGCTAATACTACTACTATGCTCTGTGCTGCTGCTACTACTTTCTACTACTGCTGCTGCTTGCATACTACTACTACTGCTGCTGTGCTGCCGTTACTACTTTCTACTACTGCTGCTGCTGTTATACACATTACTTTATCACCTGCTGTTGCTGCTACTACTACTACTTTCTACCGCTGCTGCTCTGCTTACTACTACTACTACTACCGCTGCTGCTGTTACTACTACTACTACCGCTGCTCGCTGCTACTACTACTACTACTATGCTGCGCTGTTGCTGTACTACTACTACTAGCTACCGCTGCTGTGCTGCTACTACTACTTTGTGCTACCGTGCTGTTGCTGCTTTCTACTACTTTGTGCTACCGCTGCTTTCTGCTCTACTACTACTACTACCGCTGCTGTTGATACTACTACTACTAGTGCTACCGCTGCTGCTGCTTACTACTACTAGTGCTACCGCTGCTCTGCTGCTACTACTACTAGTGCTACCGCTGCTGCTGCTACTACTACTACTACTACCGCTGCTGCTGATACTACTACTACTAGTGCTACCGCTGCTGCTGCTGCTACTACTACTAGTGCTACCGCTGCTGCTGCTACTACTACTACTACTACCCCGCTGCTGCTGATGCTACTACTACTAGTGCTACCGCTGCTGCTGCTGCTACTACTACTAGTGCTACCGCTGCTGCTGCTGCTACTACTACTAGTGCTACCGCTGCTGCTGCTGCTACTACTACTAGTGCTACCGCTGCTGCTGATGCTACTACTACTAGTGCTACCGCTGCTGCTGCTGCTACTACTACTAGTGCTACCGCTGCTGCTGATACTACTACTACTAGTGCTACCGCTGCTGATACTACTACTACTAGTGCTACCGCTGCTGCTGACGCTACTACTACTAGTGCTACCGCTGCTGCTGATACTACTACTACTAGTGCTACCGCTGCTGCTGATACTACTACTACTAGTGCTACCGCTGCTGCTGCTGCCTACTACTACTAGTGCTACCGCTGCTGCTGATACTACTACTACTAGTGCTACCGCTGCTGCTGTACTACTACTAGTGCTACCGCTGCTGCTGCTGCTACTACTACTAGTGCTACCGCTGCTGCTGCTGCTACTACTACTAGTGCTACCGCTGCTGCTGCTACTACTACTAGTGCTACCGCTGCTGCTGCTGCTACTACTACTAGTGCTACCGCTGCTGCTGCTGCTACTACTACTAGTGCTACCGCTGCTGCTGATACTACTACTAGTGCTACCGCTGCTTGCTGTCTGATACTCTAGTGCTACCGCTGCTGCTGCTGCTACTACTACTAGTGCTACCGCTGCTGCTGATACTACTACTACTAGTGCTACCGCTGCTGCTGCTGCTACTACTACTAGTGCTACCGCTGCTGCTGCTGCTACTACTACTAGTGCTACCGCTGCCGTTGATACTTTCTACTACTAGTGCTACCGCTTGTTGTACTACTACTAGTGCTACCGCTGCTGCTGATGCTACTACTACTAGTGCTACCGCTGCTGCTGATGCTACTACTACTAGTGCTACCGCTGCTGCTGATGCTACTACTACTAGTGCTACCGCTGCTGCTGATGCTACTACTACTAGTACTACCGCTGCTGCTGCTGTACTACTACATAGTGCTACCGTGCTGCTGCTGCTACTACTACTACTACTACCGTTGTTGCTGTCTGTACTACTACTACTAGTACTACCGCTGCTGCTGATACTACTACTACTAGTGCTACCGCTGTTGTCTGATACTACTACTACTATGCTACTGCTGCTGTTGATGCTACTACTACTAGTACTACTGCTGTTGCGATACTAATACTACTACTACTAGTAAGCACGCTGCTGTTACTACCACCACTGCCATCAGTGAAAATAAAAATACCACGACAACTGCTACACCTCTCTATACTAGTTTGTTACTGCGTGATGATCTCTCTCTCTGCAAAAATCTTCCTGGAAAAGAGAATTTTGTTGCAGCAGCCAAAAGTGATCTTTTTCAGTGGCTTTTGTTTAGATGTCGTGTGTTATATTGCATGCAACTTCTCATTTGCACCTCTCGCTGTCACTGCAGTGGATTACACTGAGGAGGAGCAGCACTGCAAGCACTGCTGTGTTAATTGACCTCTATATATATATATATATATATATGTATATATATGTCTTGGATTAGGTAAAACTGTCAGTTAGCAAGAACTCATCTAAAATTAAGTCCTTTCTAAAATTTTCTCTTATACGTTTAAACATATATTTTTTCATTTATGTTAATGTAAGAATTTAAAATTTTGTACCAAGAGAAACTTTGAAAACCTTCCTAACCTTATTACAACAAGCGCAATTTAATTTAGTCTAACCCGACTAAATATATTTTAGATACGTTAACATTAATTTAATAATAAACAAACACAATGAAATATATTTTTTTCGTTATGTTCAGAATGATTTTGGCGAAATTATTGCATACACAAATTTTCACTTGTCTTATATGGCAAGATGAGCGTTGCTATTTAAGCCAAAATAGCAAGTTTTACCTAATCGGCACGACATATATATATATATATATATATATATATATATATATATATATATATATATATAAGGATGGGTCCACCTCTGGTACAAATTGTGGGACCCATAGCCTGGAGAAGTGGATAAAAGGTTTAAGGAAGAATATATATATATATATATATATATATATCTTTCAACACGTCGGTCGTTTCCCACCGAGGCAGGGTGGCCCAAAAGGAAAACGAAAGTTTCTCCTTTTACATTTAGTAATATATACAGGAGAAGGGGTTAATAGCCCCTTGCTCCCGGCATTTTAGTCGCCTCTACGACACGCATGGCTTACGGAGGAAGAATTCTGTTCCATTTCCCCAAAATATATATATATATATATATATATATATATATATATATATATATATATATTTATTTATTTATTTATTTATTTATTTATTTTATTAACACATCGGCCGATTCCCACCAAGGCAGGGTGGCCCGAAAAAGAAAACTTTCATCATCATTCACCTATCACTGTCTTGCCAGAGGGGTGCTTTACACTACAGTTATAAAACTGCAACATTAACACCCCTCCTTCAGAGTGCAGACACTGCCTTCCCATCTCCAGGACTCAAGTCCGGCCTGCCGGTTTCTTTTGAATCCCTTCATAAATGTTACCTTGCTCACTCCAACAGCACGTCAAGTATTAAAAAACCATTTGTCCCCATTCACTCTTATCAAATGCTCACACATGTTTGCTGGAAGTCCAAGCCCCTCGCACACAAAACCTCCTTACCCTCCTCCAACCTTCCCTAGGCCGACCCCTACCCCGCCTTCCTCCACTACAGATTTATACACTCTCGAAGTCATTCTGTCTCGTTCCATTCTTTCTACATGTCCGCCACCTCAACAACCCCTTCCAGCTTTCTGGATAAATTTTGGCAATCCCCCCTTATTAATTTCAAATTTCCCAATTCCTCTGCATTATATTCACACCACACATTGACCCAGACATACATCTCCACTGCCTCCAGCCTTTCCTCGTTGCAACATTCATCACCCATGCTTCACACCCATATAAGAGGGGATAATAACAATCATACTTTCCCCTTACTTCCATGGACAAAGTTTTTTGTCCCCACGGACCCCGGGAAGTGCTCCATTCCCCTTTTTTCTCACCATGACCACCTATCCTTCATAAAACCCTTTTTGGGTTGACTGTCCACTCCCAAATATCTGAATACATTCACCTCCTCCATACTCTCTCCCTCCAATCTGATATCCAATCTTTCGTCACCTAATCATTTTTTTTTTGTTATCCTCATCACCTTATTCTTTCCTATATTCACTTTCAATTTTCTTCTTTACACACCCTACCAAATTCATCCACCAACCTCTGTAACTTCTCTTCAGAATCTCCTAAAAGCACAGTGTCATCAGCAAAAAGCAATGGACAATCCCCCCTTTGTATTTGATTTTTTATCTTTTAACCCCACCCTCTTGCCAAGACCCTCGCATTCACTTTCTTTACAACTCCATCTATAAATATATTGAACAACCATGGTGACATCACACATCCTTGTCTAAGGCCCACTTTACTGGGAAATAGACCCCTCCCTCCTACACACTCTAACTTGAGCCTCACTATCCTCAAAAAAACTCTTCACTGCTTTCAGTAACCTACCTCCTATTCCATACACCTGCAACATCTGCCACAATGCCCCCTATCCACCCTATCATATGCCTTTTTCCAAACCCATAAACCAAAAAACCTTTTACCCTTATCCAAATACTTTTTCACCTATGTTTCACTGTAAAACACTTGGCTACACACCCCTACCTTTCCTAAAGCCCTTGTTCACTCCCATCCTGTTCTCTGTCTTACCAATTTTTCAATCTCTACCATACACTTTACCAGGTACACTAACAGACTTATTCCCCCATAATTTTTGCACTTTTTGTCCCCTTTGCCTTTATACAAAGGAACAATACACGCTCTCTGCCAACCCCCTAGGTATTTTACCCTTTCCATATATTTATTAAAAATAGCACAAACCACTCCAAAACTATATCCCCACCTGTTTTTAACATTTCTATCTTTATCCCATCAATCCCAGCTGCCTTACCCCTTTCACCCTACCCACTGCCTCACGAACTTTCCCCACACTCAAACTGGCTCTTCCACACCCTCCAAGATGTTATTTCCTGCCCCATACACGAAATCACAGCTTCCGTCTTCATCAACATTTAACAACTCCTCAAAATATTCCCTCCATCTTCCTGATACCTCTAACTTTCCATTTAATAACTCTCCTCTCCTATTTTTAACTGTCAAATCCATTTGTTCTCTAGGCTTCTACTTATTAATCTCACTCCAAAATTTTTCTTATTTTCAACAAAATTTGTTGATAACATTCACCCACTCTCTCTCATTTGCCTTTTTACATTGCTTCACCACTCTCTTAACCTCTTTTTCTCTCCATATACCTTTCCTTGCATCACTTCTACTTTGTAAAAACCTCTCATATGCTAACTTTTCTCCCCTTACTACCCTTTACATCATCATTCCACCAACCTTTTTCTTCCCTCCCGGGACCCATTGCCTGTAACCACAAACTTCTGCTGAACACTTAACACTACATTTTTAAATCTACCCCATACATCTTGACCCCATTGCCTACACTCTCACTAGCCCATCTATCCTCCAATAGTTGTTTATTTTACTCTAACTGCCTCCCTTTTAGTTTATAAACCTTCACCTCTCTTTTACTGCTTTATTTTCCTTGTATCCCATCTACCTTTTTACGAAACTTAACTAAAAAGTGATCTTATTATATATGTGGCCCTCTATAAACATGTACATCCTGGTCTACTCAACAGTCTTTTATCTACAAATACATAGTTCCAACAAACTACTGTCAGTGTGCCCTATATCATATCTTGTATACTTATTTATCCTTTTTTTTTTTTAAAATATGTATTACCTATGACTAAACCCTTTCTATACAAAGTTCAATCAAAGGGTTCCCATTATCATTTACACCTGGCACCCCAAACTTCCTACCACACCCTCTCTACATGTTTTCCTACTTTAGCATTTAGGTCCCCTACCACAATTCTTCACTTGGTTCAAAAGTTCCCATACATTCGCTTAACATCTCCCAAAACTCTCTCTCTCCTCTACACCCTTCTTCTCCAGGTGCATCAAGGTTATTTGACCCACTTTTCGCATCCGACCCTTATTTTAATCCCATAATCCTTGAATTTACACATTTATATTCCTTCTTTCCTTCCATAACTGGGGTCCTTTCAACATTATTTAAACCCCTTCCTTAGCTCTAACTTTCTCAGATACCCTGACTTAAGCCCATTTATTTCTCCCCACTGAAACTCGCCACCCTTCAGCTTTGTTTCGCTTAGGCCAGGACATCCAACCTTTTTTTCATTCATAACATCGGCAATCATCTCTTTCTTTATCCGCACTATATCCACGCACATTCAAACATCTCAGTTTTATAAAGTTTTTCTTCTTTCTTTTTTAGTAAATTTTACAGGAGAAGGGGGTTATAGCCCATTGCTCCCGGCATTTTAGTCGCCTCATCCCACACGCATGGCTTACGGAGGGAAAGATTCTTTCCCACTTCCCCATGGACAATAGAGAAAATAAAAAGAACAAGAGTTTTTAAGAAAAAAAAGAAAACCAGATTTTGTGTATGTATATATATGCATGTGCATGCCTGTGTAGGGGTGACCTAAAGTGAAGTAGAAGTAGCTAGATATGCCTGTTATCCAGCGTGTTTATGAGACAGAAAAAAGACACCAGCAATCCTACCATCATGTGAAACAGTTTTAGGTTTCTGTTTCAAGTCACCTGGCAACGGTAGTACCTCCCTGGGTGGTTGTTTTCTAAACTACCCATTAATTTATAAAAAAAAATTATATATATATATATATATATATATATATATATATATTAGAGAGAGAAAGCAGAAGCAACCTTAGGTAACATTAAACAAGTTGCCCTCCTCCCCCCTCTCTCTCTCTCACAACCCCTCCTTCCCTCACTATCTCACCCCTTTCCCTACCAGTGGTGGACCTGATAACAACTCGACCAAGCGGCCCAGGGAAATACTGGGTCACTGTCAGGGCTCAGGTGTCAATGTTGTGAGGGATGGGCTTGTGGGGGAGATCCCCCAGCCCTGAGGGATCCATCTGCCCTGAGGGCCCCCTGCCGTGAGTGAAAGGTTTTCCCTTTTCCCTTGCACCAACGACAAGTGATAAGAATCCCTTTCTTGCTCCAAAGAGATAGGAACCCTTTTTCTTCCCAAAAGAATAATAGGAACCCCATTTCTTGCATCAAGAGTGATAGGAATCCCATTTCTTCCCAAAACAGTAATAGGAACCCCATTTTTGCATTAACGAGTGATAAGAATCCCATTTCTTCCCGTGATAGGAATTCCCATTTCTTTCCCCCGACGAGTGATAAGGGATGCAATTGTAGCTGGAGCTGTATAATGATAACATCTCAGGCAGCAGCAGTGACTTTTACAGAGTAAACAGAGCAGTGACGGTGCAGAGGAATGTTGATAGCGCCATCTGCTGTGTGGCAGGGGTGCTGGCAGGGATGCTGGCAGGGTGCTGGCGGGGATGGGCAGGGGTTGGCAGGGATGTTCAGGGTGCTGGCAGGGGGCGGCAGGGTGCTGGCAGGGTGCTTGGAGGGTGTTGGCAGGGTGTGGCAGGGGTGCTGGCAGGGGGTGCTGGCAGGGATGCTGGCAGGGATGCTGGCAGGGATGCTGGCAGGGGTGCTGGCAGGGATGCTGGCAGGGATGCTGGCAGGGATGCTGGCAGGGATGCTGGCAGGGATGCTGGCAGGGGTGCTGGCAGGGGTGAGTGTTCTTATATGTCAGTGTTTACACTGTCAACTAGGACACACTCACCAAGTCTCGTGGATTGTTGGAGCTGCTGGTGATAGAGGAAGTCTTCTCCAACACTCCTCCATTACTTCTCCAACACTAAAGCTCCTCTAACACTGCTCCAACACTACTCTAACAGTGCTCCAACACTGTTCCAACACTGCTCCAACACTACTCTAACACTGCTCCAACACTGCTCCAACACTACTCTAACACTGCTCCAACACTGCTCCAACACTAACACTGCTCCAACACTTCCAACACTGCTCCAACACTACTCTAACGCTGCTCCAACACTGCTCCAACACTCCACCGCTTTCCCCCTGAGGCTAGAAGACGTTCCGTTGTTTACGGAAGGGCTACGTACCTTCCACAAGAGAATGGGAAGGAAGGAGTAGTGGAGGGAGGTAGAGGGAGGGAGATGGAGGAGGCTGACGCCACTTCTTCCCACACAATAGAAGGAAGATGGACAGTGTCTTGCGGGAGGTGAAGTTCCTTGTACAGTGAGACTGTTACTGTTGTTGATGTTACTTATGTAGCTTACCATTACTGTCCTCCTACTACCACCACCACTACCACCACTACTACCACCACCACTACCACCACTACTACCACCACTACCACCACTACTACCACCACCACTACCACCACTACTACCACCACCACTACCACCACTACTACCACCACTATCACCCACTACTACAACCACCACTACCACCACTACTATCACCACTACCACCACTACTACCACCACCACTATCACCACTACTACCACCACTACTACCACCACTACTACCACCACTACCACCACCACTACTATCACCACTACTACCAACACCACTACCACCACTACTACCACCACCACTACCACCACTATCACCACTACTACCACCACCACTACCACCACTACTACCACCACTATCACCCACTACTACAACCACCACTACCACCACTACTATCACCACTACCACCACTACTACCACCACCACTATCACCACTACTACCAATACTACCACCACTACTACCACCACACCACCACCACTACTATCACCACTACTACCAACACCACTACCACCACTACACCACCACCACTACCACCACTATCACCACTATACCACCACCACCCAATACTACCACCACTATCACCCACTACTACAACCACCACTACCACCACTACTATCACCACTACCACCACTACTATCACCACTACCACCACTACTACCACCACCACTATCACCACTACTACCACCACCACTAACACCACCACTACCACCACTACTACCACCACTACTACCACCACTACCACCACCACTACTATCACCACTACTACCAACACCACACCACCACTACTACCACCACCACTACCACCACTATCACCACTACTACCACCACCACTACCACCATTACTACCACCACTATCACCCACTACTACCACCACCACTACCACCACCACTACCACCACCACTACCACCACTACTATCACCACTACCACCACTACTACCACCACCACTATCACCAATACTACCACCACTACCACCACCACTACCACCACTATCACCACTACCACCACCACCACTACTACCACCACTATCACCCACTACCACCACCACTACCACCACCACTACCACCCTATTACCACCACTACCACCACCACTACTATCACCACTACTATCACCACTACTACCACCACCACTACCACCACTACTACCACCACTACCACCACCACCACTACCACCCACCACTACTATCACCACTACTACCACCACCACTATACCACCACCACTACATCACCACTACTACCAAAATTTCTACCACCACTACTAACCACTACCACCACCACTACCACCCCACCACTACTATCACCACTACTTACCACCACCCCTACTACCACCACCACTACTACCACCACTACATCACCACTACTACCACCACTACTACCACCACCACTACTATCACCACTACTACCACCACCACTACCACCACTACTACCACCACTACCACCACCACTACCACCACCACTACTATCACCACTACTACCACCACCACTACTACCACCACCACTACCGCCACTACTACCACCACCACTACCACCACCACTACCACCACTACTACCACCACTACCACCATCACCACTACCACCACCACTATCACCACCACTACCACCACCACTACCACCCCCACTACCACCACCACTACCACCACTACTACCACCACTACCACTACCACCACCACCACTACTACCACCACCACTACCACCACCACTACCACCACTACTACCACCACCACTACCACCACCACTACCACCACCACCACTACCACCACCACTACCACCACCACTACCACCACTACTACCAACACTACCACCACCACTACCACCACCACCACTACTACCACCACCACTACCACCACCACTACTACCACCACTACCATCACCACTACCACCACCACTACCATCAACACTACCACCACTACTACCACCACTACCACCACCACCACACCACTACCACCAGTACCACCACTACCACCACCACCACTACTACCACCACTACCACTACCACCACCACTACCACCACTACTACCACCACTACCACCACCACTACCACCACCACTACTACTACCACTACCACCACTACTACCACCACCACTACCACCACCACTACTACCACCACCACTACCACCACCACTACCACCACTACACCACCACTCCACCACCACCACCACCCCCACTACACCACAACAACCCCACCACCACTACCACCACCACAAACCACACTACCACCACTACTACCACCACTACCACCACCACTACTACCACCACTACACCACTACCACCACCACCACTACAACCACTACTACCACCACTACCACCACCACTACCACCACCACTACTACCACCACTACTACCACCACTACTACCACCACTACCACCACCACTACCACCACTACTACCACCACTACTATCACAACCACTACAACCACTACTATCACCACTACCACTACCACCACTACTACCTTTATTATCACCACTACTACCACCAACACCACTATTACTACTACCTCCACCACCACCACTACCACCACTACTACCACCACCACCACCACTATTACTACTACCACCGCCACCACAACCACAACTACCACCACCACTACCACCACCATTACCACAACTACTACCACCACCACCACCACTATTACTACTACCACCGCCACCACAACACTGAGAGGGACGTAGAGAGGGACTATGCTAATAATCCCACTCCCCTCAAGTTTCTAAGTGAGAGTGGAGGAGGAGCGGTTGGAAGGGGGAGAGGGAGTACCTGGAGAGTGCTCCGGGGGTCAACGCCCCCGAGGCCCAGTCTTTGACCAGGTTGTTACTGCTGGCCGTACGTAGACCGACGTAGGAACCACAGCCCGGCTGGTCAGGAACTAACTTTAGGTATCTGTCCAGCTCTCTCTTGAAGACAACCAGGGGTCTTGAAGACAGCCAGGGGTCTTGAAGACAACCAGGGGTCTTGAAGACAACCAGGGGTCTTGAAGACAGCCGGGGGTCTTGAAGACAACCAGGGGTCTTGAAGACAGCCAGGGGTCTTGAAGACAGCCAGGGGTCTTGAAGACAACCAGGGGTCTTGAAGACAGCCAGGGGTCTTGAAGACAACCAGGGGTCTTGAAGACAGCCAGGGGTCTTGAAGACAGCCAGGGTCTTGAAGACAACCAGGGGTCTTGGAAGACAGCCAGGGGTCTGAAGACAGCCAGGGGTCTTGAAGATAACCAGGGTCTTGAAGACAGCCAGGGGTCTTGAAGACAGCCAGGGGTCTTGAAGACAACCAGGGGTCTTGAAGACAGCCAGGGGTCTTGAAGACAGCCAGGGGTCTTGAAGACAGCCAGGGGTCTTGAAGACAACCAGGGGTCTTGAAGACAGCCAGGGGTCTTGAAGACAACCAGGGGTCTTGAAGACAGCCAGGGGTCTTGAAGACAGCCAGGGTCTTGAAGACAACCAGGGTCTTGAAGACAGCCAGGGGTCTTTAAGACAGCCAGGGGTCTTGAAGACAACCAGGGTCTTGAAGACAGCCAGGGTCTTGAAGACAGCCAGGGGTCTTGAAGACAGCCAGGGCTTGAAGACAGCCAGGGTCTTGAAGACAGCCAGGGGTCTTGAAGACAGCCAGGGGTCTTGAAGCAGCCAGGGGCTT
>WNWK01019153.1:0-38398 GCA_009830355.1 Cherax destructor
CACACTAGGCCCACTGACTCCGCCACCAAATGTTTATTTCTAGATCACTTATAAAATTATGGCTCTCCCCACCCTTATGTGGCTCAGGGCAACTCGTAAATCACTTCAAGGGTTGTTCACTACCCTGACACATGATAACCCCTGCAGTACCCTGGTGTAGCCCTCAAAAACACTTATATGCACAGAGCCCTACAAGTTGTGTGTGTGTGTGTGTGTGTGTGTGTGTGTGTGTGTGTGTGTGTGTGTGTTCTTGTTCTTTTGTGTGTGTGTGTGTGTGTGTGTGTGTTGTGTATTATGTATGTATGTATGTATGTATGTTGTATATATATATATATATATATATATATATATATATATATATATATATATATATATATTATATATATATATATATATATATATGCCAAGGTATTGGACCAGTGTGGTACGGTCGGTAAAGCACTGCGTACCTTGTCATGAGGTTCGTAGGTTCGAGTCTCCGTCGGCCAGAGATCAGTGTTTGTGAATATTTCGCCTGCTCTTGCGAATTCCTATATATATATATATATATATATATATATATATATATAATATATATATATATATATATATATATATATATATATATATATATATATATATATATATATATATATATATATATATATAAATATCGCTTTGTAAAGATGAAATCAAAGAAGAAAGACCATTTTCTTTGTTGTATAGTGTTGGCAGGTCCAGGTAAGTACCTGGGTCTTGTAAGATGTTGTACAGTGTTGGTAGGTCTTGGTAGGTACCTGAGTCTTATAATGTATGTGTTGTATAATCTTGGCAGGTCTTGCTACGTACCCGAGTCGTGTAATCTTTAGTCAAGCTTCTCCTGGTTGCTGGTAAACAAGACTGAGGCTCACGTTTCCAAGTCAAATCCGGATTAACCTTGTGGTAGCCAACAACGGTCTCCCTATTCTCTCGCTTGTTCTTGTATCTGGAATCTGGATTTGATTTTTAAGCTTACTGAAGAGTTACTTTGCTTGTTTTTTCCTTGTACAGGAAAACATTTGTTGTTGATTTGAAACACTGTACATAATTTTACGTGACTTAGAGATGGAAACATTGAGTTCCATTGCCCTAATTTTGTTACTGTTAATCTTTATTGGTTAATTCAGCGCAATATCCATGCTACTACACAGCTTCTCTTTTATTAATCAAGTGATTAGTGCCACACAGTAGATAGATTTAACTGCAGATCAGCAGTTGAGCTACGTTTTCTGAAGCTATATCGGCGGTCTCTGAGAAGAGAGTGGTAATCAAAATATACTGTCATCTGCTCTGAGACTATTGTCTCGAGAGTTTTGCCAGTGTTTAACAAGAGTAACACTTGTCTGTAGTTGGTCTGTTGTGAACAAGGACCACATTTGCCTCTTTCCACAGAGAAGGCCATTTAAACTGTGCCAGGTAGAGCTGGTAGATGCGGATTAGAGGTGATGGTAGCTGGTCTTCTCATCTACTAAGCAATCTTGGGCTCACCTTATTTGTGCCAACAGCCTTTTCTCGGTCCAGGGATCTAGGGGGGAGATAAGCATCATGTCACCTCTGACAACTTTGACATTATTTCGCCTCTCTCTAATCGTCTAATTCTCTGATTTCCTCTGCTGTTCTCTCATTGCTCCCCATATTCTCTCTATCCTTTCTCATATTCTCTCATTCCCTCTCTTTATTCTCTCAGCTCTGTCTCTCCTCTTTCTTCCTCCCTCCCTCCCCTCCTGCAACACTGTATTGACGATAATTTAGAGAACAATAGTAATCCTCCAGGACTGTCTGATAATACCTAAAAAAGAGAATGGAGGTAATGAAAAGAAATGTAAATTGACTATTTAGTGCTCACACTAAGGTGCCTCCCCTTAAGCACAAAACAAAAACAACAAAAAAGTCTTGAATTAGGAGCTAAGTGTTTGAAATTTCGCTCGTTGTCTGTGTCCCGAATTAAAGTTTTCACTTCTATATTGCAATCTCGCGGAAACAGGAAGATAGAGGAGGTTAAAAAACACATTGTTCCATATGCAAATTACCTCTAATTCCCATTCCATTACCATACACATCTCACTTTAAACTTAGGCACTAATTAAACACGACTTTGGTCTCTGTGTAGCCTCGCTCTTCGCCCTGCCGTTCTGAATAACATCATTTGCATACTCGTTCTGTCGTGTGAATGTACTGATGAGCAGCGGTGCATTGCCTTAGTCACTCCTAGATGTTGCTGTAAGCACATTATACTGTTGGTTTTAGTATTTTTTTGTTAATACGCATCCCCGAAGGGAGCCCTTTAAAAAGGTTGTCTGGATATTTTTTACCTAAAACTTATATTTATTTCCTCATAACTCAGAAACGCCTCATCCAATCGTTTTCAAATTTTCAACGTTAGTGAAGGGTAACGGGGGCTAATATCTTGGAATAATTTGCATGTTCACGTGCCATATGATCCAGAATGTTGAAAAACATTCCCGGGATCCTGAAATGGCTCGAATAACTTCGAAAACCCTCATTGGCGTAGCCTAACACGTTCAAAAAAGGAGTATGCATTGCTAAAAAAAAAAAAGGTTTATCAGTGACTAGCCTTAAAATTTTAAGGATATACTAAGTAATAGCATATATTCCAGAAGCTGTTGATTGAATATTATTTAAAATAATGTACAACTTATACTCAGTGTAGAGACAATCACTCCGAACAATCACTCCGAACAATCACTCTGAACAATCACTCTGAACAATCACTCTCAACGTCCAGGCATGAAAATCTTCCATCTCATATTAAAACAAAGTTATAGTGCTTCTGAAAAAAATATTATAAATTTATTTCATGAGCCAAAATATTTTGTCTCATGAAATATTTTTTTTTATATACTTTATCAGAAGCACTCCATAGGTTTGCTTTAGTATGGATGTTGAGGCCAAGTTATTTATGAGGTCATTAGCTTCTTCAGGAGGAAAAGGATGAGTATCATTTCTACTTTTTTTTTTTTTCTAATTCTTTTATTTATACTCTTCCATTCTAGACTGGTTAACCAGCTAACAAATTGTTCCCATTCCATTCATTTTAATGTAATTTGGAAGGTTTTGAGTAGTTTTGGTGCTCTAGAATAGCGATATGCTTTACCAATCATTTTAGTTACATACTTATGGATCATTATAAAACTCATGATGGTGCTGGTTAATATGTTTTCAATTGTGGCAACTTAATCATCCCTAAATTTTTTAAAAGCTATTGGGTTCGTAATTCTTGCACCATTGATTCAAGCAGTTAATGAAGATGTCTCTGTGATACAACTGGAGTATAGCTGAAGAGTGTAGATGAATGGTTCACAGAACCGACAAGTTGATAAATTAGACACATATACAACACTTGGGTATCTTTATTGAGAAAACGTTTCGCCACACAGTGGCTTCATCAGTTCATACAAAGGAGAATGGTCTGATGAAGCCACTGTGTGGCGAAACGTTTCCTCAATAAAGATACCCAAGTGTTGCATATGTGTCTAATTTACCATAGCTGAAGAGGCCCTGTTACTGCTGGCAGCACGTAAACCGACGTACGAACCACAGCCTGGCTGATCAGGTACTGACTGGATTAAGAACATTTTTTCTTTATTTTTTTTTCTTTAGCTTTTTGATTGCTGGAAATATAAAGATTGATGTTTTAATACGCTGCTATATAAATGGGTATGCTCAATACCGTTCACAATTCTAACATTATTATGCTCATTTATAAACTTTAATGGTTTAGTTCCATTGTGATTTATTATAAACCCTCCAATATTCTTATAATTTGTATTGTATTTTCCAAGAATAAGTGTAGGTTCACTATTAATGTTATTAGGTAAAGCATCAGCTTAGAATTGATTAGCTGGGGTGTAAATATTGAAGATGTTAATTAAGAAATTGGCTGCATATACTTCAGCTAACACCATGAAGGTGTATGTTTACTCAACTTTTGCAGAGTTAAGAGTGAATGCGGAAAGTTCCTTCTACCAAGAGTTAGTTGATTTTAAGTTGTATTTTGTATATTCAGGTAACTTCGGGTTTGTTTTGGTAAGGTTCGTCAGGAAATATGAAAAGCGTTTCCTGACGCGGGTCTTTGTCATATGATGACCCACAGCTGGAGCTTTCGGTTATCTGATCGAGGACGTCCGCTGGCTTACTGGTCTACCTCTTAAAATCATGGTTATGATTATAAAAATTAACTAGTATGTATCTAGTAGGAGGTAACTTCGGGGAAGGTCCTCCACCTCGTTGGCTTCATTCCTGCGAATTTACATCAATATTGTTGTTTGTGCTAATATGGCACTGGTCGGGCAGCTGCTTCTTGGTGGCACTCTTGGAAAAATAATGTATCCTCTCTATTGTTGGCATTCTTTTATGTCTCTTTCTCAAAAGGGAGTTTTTGAATATTGTCTTCAAGTGAGTGTGCAAACATCTGGATAAGTATCTTTCCACGTGCCAGATCAATCAGGCTGTGATGGATATGCGGGTCAGCAGGCCAACAGTAGCAGCAAAAGTCTAGTTGATCAGGCACCAGACGAGCCTGGCCTAGGGCCGGGCTTCGGGGGTAGGAAAACTCTCGGAACTCATCAAAGGTATAGCAAAGTTTGTCAGCACATCAACATTCAATGTTTGTTATCAACATTCAATGTTTATCAACATTCAATGTTTGTTATCAACATTCAATGTTTGTTATCAACATTCAATGTTTGTTATCAACATTCAATGTTTGTTATCAAATTTCAATGTTTGTTATCAACATTCAATGTTTGTTATCCAAATTCATTGTTTGTTATCAACATTCATTGTTTGTTATCAACATTCAATGTTTGTTATCCAAATTCATTGTTATCAACATTCGATGTTTGTTATCAACATTCAATGTTTGTTATCATTCGATGTTTGTTATCAACATTCGATGTTTGTTATCAACATTCAATGTTTGTTATCAACATTCAATGTTTGTTATCAACATTGAAGGTTTGTTATCAACATTCATTGTTATCATCATTCAATGTTTATCAACATTCAATGTTTGTTATCCAAATTCATTGTTTGTTATCAACATTTGATGTTTGTTATCAAAATTCAATGTTTATCAACATTCAATGTTTATCAACATTCAATGTTATCAACATTCAATGTTTATCAACATTCAAGGTTTGTTATCAACATTCAATGTTTATCAACATTCAAGGTTTGTTATCAACATTCAATGTTTGTTTTCAACATTCAATGTTGAAATTCAACTATCAATGTTATAGCATTCAAGTTTGTACATCAACATTCAATGTTTGTTATCAACATTCAATGTTTTTATCAACATTCAATGTTTGTTATCAACATTCAATGTTTGTTACCAACATTCAATGTTTATCAACATTCAATGTTTATCATTCAATGTTTGTTATCAACATTCAATGTTTATCAACATTCAATGTTATCAACATTCAATGTTTGTTATCAACATTCAATGTTTGTTATCAACATTCAATGTTTGTTATCCAAATTCATTGTTTGTTATCAACATTCGATGTTTGTTATCAACATTCGATGTTTGTTATCAACATTCAATGTTTGTTATCAACATTCAAGGTTTGTTATCAACATTCAATGTTTGTTATCATTATTCAATGTTTGTTATCAACATTCAATGTTTATCAACATTCAATGTTTGTTATCAACATTCAATGTTTGTTATCAACATTCAATGTTTGTTATCAACATTCAATGTTTGTTATCAACATTCAATGTTTATCAACATTCAATTGTTATCAACATTCAATGTTTGTTATCAACATTCAATGTTTGTTATCAACATTCAATGTTTGTTATCAACATTCACTGTTTGTTATCAACATTCACTGTTTGTTATCAACATTCAATGTTTGTTATCAACATTCAATGTTTGTTATCAACATTCATAGTTTGAATCAACACAATTGTTATCATTATTCAATTTATAACAATCATGTATTTCAGAATATCAATGTTGTTCATGCAGCTTATGGTTATTTATCAAATTACTGTATATCAAAATTACGATCAACATTCAATGTTTATACATCAATTTTTATCAACATTCAATTTACAAACATCAGCCCTGAATCACCTTTTCTAAATCTCAAATATTGACAATCCTCATTTCTAGATGGACAAGTTTATGAGTCTATGGATTTTTAGCCATGAATCTACCGAAGAACATGTTTAAACTAAATTGCAACTAGCTACTACCTTGTTAACTACAAAGTATTACAGCCTCGTTCTACATGCGTATGGAACGAGCTTGCAAACTCCTGAACGAAACCTTGCCACACAGGAAACATATTATGACTTTAGACCTTCATTACAATAAATTACCAATCACCACATCATTTGTCTAACCTATTTTGATGGTACCCAAGTAATAGCTTTATAACCTTTCATGTGCAAGTTGATTGTTCTACCATATTGTATTACTACTACTATTACAACTAATATTCTACTTCCATTGATACCTTACTGATAAGTAAAACCTCTGGTCATGTAGTTGATTTTAACGGTCTTCTTTCCCAGAGCGAAACTATTACCACAAAAATTCACTTTAGTCCTTTTTCCCCTTAACATATTAATTACTTATCCTCAGCTCGTTCTTGCTGGAATCTAAACTTATAAGCAGAAGCTTGGCTTCATTTTTAACATCATTACAAGATGTTTCTATTCATCGATTCTGAAAAGTTCCAAGTATAAAGGAAGAATTATACATCAATTCCGTCTAAGTATTACGTATATTAGTTTTGCTCTTAAAGTCTAAGTTGGCTTGAGATAATAGACTGTATTCTAGCTCCAGTTCTCTAATTGCGACACTGAAGACTTTTCCTAGAGTTGTTCTGTCCAAAAATTACCTGATTCCAGGGTGTGGCTCGCGTCTTACCAATGAAGTGTAGACTTATCCGGACGCTTCTTGCGCTGAGGCTGTACAGTCAATCCTTGATTGCTTGATTATACTTCCTAAAGGAAGGTAGGGTATAGCATCGAGTCCCATGGACACTTGCAAACTAGATACGGAGCTTGAGGTTTAATAGAAATTTATGACTCTTCAAATTTAAAGAAAAAAAATACATATTTGACCAAAAATAATTCTTAATACTTTCTTTGTGTTGTATGCCTGAAGATACGTCAAATTAAGACTTTGTTTTCCCTATCGCTGTTTCTATTTATACGTATATACATGTTGCAAAATAACCACGGAGGGAGTAGAATGATAGCTCTAGGCCTTTCGTGTTGCAATCAACACATCAAGAGCTTGCAAAGTTGCAGAAAAGAGGAGGATATCCAAGCAAATACTATCCCAAATTATCGTATTTGCTTGGACATTATCCTCTTTTCTGCAACTTTGCAAGCTCCTGATAATTTGTTGATTGCAACACGAAAGGCCTAGAGCTATCATTCTACTCCTCCCGTGGTTATTGCATCCTGTATCGCTTTGTTTGCGATATTTGCATTATATATACATTATATAGGTTGGGGCATTGGCTTAAGCCGGTAGGAGACTTGGACTTGCCTCGCATGGGCCAGTAGGTCTGCTGCAGTGTTCCTTCTTTCTTATGTTCTTATTCATAACAGAAGTTAGCACTGCTACAGAAACGAACACGTGCATAATAAGTTAGATCTGCTACAGAACTGTGTATGTATGTATACTAGAGAATTGTTTATGTATCAAGGGTTTCCTGTATACTAGATGTAACTGTATAAACAAACCAAGCCTTAACCCAGGCGCTCCAGCTGGTAGATTAGCTAGTACTGTACATGACTCTGCTACAAAAGATTTCATCTGTGCATTAAGACTCTAAATGGGAAAGTGTATTTTGGCAGTGCTGGTGAAATTGTTTGTACACATACCTATGACGTGCTAGCGTAGGTAGTGCTTATGAGGTATTGTCTACACATAACTATGATGTATCTATGTTTACAGTGTTGTTAGGGTTTTGTCTACACAACTATGATATTCTCGCCTTGGTAGATGATTGGAAGAGTTGTTTATCAGTCACGATTAACTTCTCTAATGCGTTTATAACACTTCACCTTATCTTTGGTTATCCGGCAACTCTCCCGCAACTCCTGTATATTGGAGAACCGACCTAAGAATAGTCTCTCCTCCTCTCTTTCCTTTTCTATCTCCTCTCCTCCCTCTCTCTCTCTCTCTCTCTCTCTCTCTCTCTCTCTCTCTCTTTCCTTCTCTCTCCCTTGTTTCTTCTCTCTTTTTCCTTTTCTCTCTCCTCCCTCTCTCTCTTTTTCCTTCTCTCTTTCCTTCTCCCCCTCTTTTTCCTTCTCTTTTTCCTTCTCTCTCTCTCTTTCCTTCTCCCTTTCCCTCTCTCTCTCTCTCTCTCTCTGTGCAACTATCTACGTTTCAAAGAACACAGTTCGCTTTTAAGCGGTCAAAGTTGTTTAAATGTTTTTGTGCTTTTATGCAAGCACGGGTGTCTCGCCCGCCTTGAAAAGAGGGAGATGAGAGCACTGAAGCTGCATTGTCTTTATTTGCTCTCTAAACGTTAGGTTGTTTGACAGTGATATTTTTAGACCTTTTAACTGCTGCGTCGTATGAAATTTTTGTCTGTAATTATTTAGCGATGGAAATAGTTCGAGTTTTTTCGCTGTTGAATATTATGTTACTTTTAGCTGCCCGATGGAAGTCTTATTGTGGAATGTGAGAAACCACTTGGACTTAAAATAGAAACACAAGTAAAAAAAAAATCTGCATATTTCAGGCTGAGAGACCTTCTTCAGCAAGTGACTTTACCAGAAATACAAAATCTTTTTGTGATCCAATTTTCTCTTCAAGTGGTGTTTATACTTTATGCGCTTTAAATCATTTAGTGTTAATAACGCACTGTATTAATATTGGTAGAATTACCGACAATATGTTGAGTAAAACGACACAAATGCAAGTAATGTGACATTTTATTGTGGCAACGTTTTCTTAATTGTACACTTATTATTAAAGATAGCACAAAAACGAGGTATAAATAACCAGTGTATTGGTATCTATAAATATAAAATCATGAATAATGTAAATCTGAAATTTCTTTAATAATAATTTACCACAATAGAGTAGACATAAGTTACTTTTACTAGAAATACAATAATCCTGGTCTAATCATTCCACATACACCCAATGCAAGAAACAACATAACCCCTTCCCTGCATCATACACAACAATCATAGCATACTCATCTCACAGCCTACGGCTTAAAGAATGTATTCCTTCTCTTTCTCTGTTAACCTCACCCTCACACATCTTCAGAGCTCACACTCAAATTGTTAATTTCATCCAAAAGATATTCAGAGTGGACAGTAGTGAGCAGCATCCTTCCACTAGGACACCTGAAGCTACACTGCTCAACACACATCCTACACTTACAACTCCCAAGCATCCTCTCCTACACAAAAATATGTAGATATTACTAAACCAGCTCCTTAACTAATGATAAAAATAAGTTTACAATAGTACAACATGTCAAAGATTATGAATCTCCTCCAGCTTCTCTGAAGCTCCACATGAGCCAAGTATGCAGCAAGCATTTTCCCTCTGGATGGCCACACTGAGAAGCTTGAACTTGTATAAAGATAAAATATTTTGTCCCAAAAAGCATATAATCACATTACAAAAATCCTAAATATACGCCTAACTCTATGACAATCTAAATTTTATTAAAAACCATACTATGAATATCAGAGAACCCCACTAGCATATGATTATTCTATTAAAATAATTACCACTTTAAAAAATCAAAAGAAAAACCAGTGGTTATCTTTTTTCCAGACAAAATTTGCACACTCCACATATAAACCCCAAATTCTCATAAATTTACTCCACAGTCACCGTTATCCCGTGGCAAACATATGATTTTATAGTCCCTACCTCTAAATATTACTATAATTATAAAATGTAGATAAAATGGGTCACAGACACTGGGCATCCTAGGTAATAAATATCAGATGCTCTCATTACTAAAACTTCTATATAAATGCTTTATATTTATTAATGATTTAAATAATCTTATACTCTAAGCTATATTACACTATGTAATGTATGAAGGTATCTTAATGAATATGATACCTTATTAAGCAAATATCCGAAATTTGCTTGTAATTTATTAATAATAACAAGCCAACAAATTTTTAACCTATCCTGTTGAGAAACCATATTGGTTGTTTTATGCTAATCTTGATGTGCTGATCACGATTCTCCATTACATAAATTTTGTTTTGAAATCTTGTTCCAAATTGTGGCTATTCAACGTTAAAAACCCATATATATTACCTGACAATCATAGGTATTATAATTTGCATTGATATTAAGTGTGGCGCATGCAATGACAAAACTAATATTTCCTAACGTAAATTCATTATATATATGTATAACAAAACTAACGCATTTCCATACCGTCATACAGACGTATTTACATAGAGGATTTCAGGATTTTTCGTGTGTTCAGTATCACTCTTCCGTATCAGTGTCCCGCGGTAGTCGACCATCAAACTGATATCTCTTCACCAAATGTGAATTCAGCGTCCCAAAATTAGTTAAAATCAGATGTTTTAAACGTTAACTGAAACATCGTTGGTCAGCGTAATAAATAGTTTTTCTTAATGATCCAATTATCGCCAGTCTTTCAGTATATTAGATGGATATAATAAAAAGCAATAGTAAGGAACTAAAAAGATGAAGAAACGAGAAAAGGGGAATGAAGCAATGAGGGGAGTTGAAATCTATTGTGAAAAGGCTGCTAAAAACCCGGAAAAATGAGAGGGGAAAATCTCCATTGGACTCACAATTATTAATGATGCAGTTCCATCAGAATACTAGTGAATATTGGGAAGATAAATATTTGTCTTGAAGCAGTATCGTATTCTCCCATACTGAAGAACGTCAGTGTTCCTTTGGAAGCAGATGACGGTAGAAGGAATCACCGGGCCTTCAAAGCTGACATTAGATGCTGACTTTACTGGTAAGCTGAAGCCTACAAGTGATTCTGCACTCTCTATAGAAATAGCTGCTCATTTTAGAGGTTATTCTGTTGATATGATGAAACAAGGTACAATATTCTTCTATGAGTCCTTACTAAATGGAGAGGCTATCCAGAGAGAGTGGCTCTTATACACACCTTCAGCTAGTCAAATGTATTAATATTGCAAACTATTTGTCAATAGCAAGTTCTTAAATCATTGGCCAATTGAAAGAATGTAAACACAAGGAATACTACTCATGAGCAATCAAAGATAACTTTAAATTGCTCTCAGTGGTGGTAGAGCACTTAACATTTAACAGATACGGAATTACAAATCATGAAAGATTTTGTGAATACTGGTTTGTCGTTTTGAGACGTTACAGTAGTAAAGTTTCTTTCAGAGAGAGGACTGGACTTTTGTAGCAATACCGAACAAGACAACTGTCCATACACAATACACAAATAACCCGCATATAGAAGAGAGGAGCTTACGATGACATTTCGGTCCGACTTGGACCATTTACAAAATCACACTAACAAAAACAAGGGAGGGAGGGAGTTTATATAGGCAGCCGACACTGTCCAAACAGTGAAAACTACCTTCTTTGCATTCCTAACAGAATTCAATCCATTTTTTTGCATATCTTGTTCAGATGCATAGAAATCCAGTAAGGGAAAACGTGTCTTAAATTTCATCAATAACTTCTGGTGTATTTACTGATAAATTGGCATCTGATGTAAAAATCATAGTATCTGAATTCGAGACAGCTAAGTAATATGGAATCATCTTTGATACTACATCTACCATCTACCGTTGACGAAAATACTGAAGGAGTCGTTTTGGTGGGCACTGAAGGAGTCGTTTTGGTGGGCACTGAAGGAGTCGTTTTGGTGGGCACTGAAGGAGTCGTTTTGGTGGGCACTGAAGGAGTCGTTTTGGTGGGCACTGAAGGAGTCGTTTTGGTGGGCACTGAAGGAGTCGTTTTTGGGGGGCACTGAAGGAGTCGTTTTGGTGGGCACTGAAGGAGTCGTTTTGGGACTGAGGCGTTTGTGGGCACTGAAGGACTCGTTTTGGTGGGCACTGAAGGAGTCGTTTTGGTGGGCATTTGAGCTCTTAGTTTGAAGATTTCTCTACTTCACCACAGTGATGGGAAAGATGAGAGTTATGTATCACAGGTATTCTGAAAAGTGGCAAACTTTAGTTGACATCTCTGAAAGCGACACACAACCACCTGCAGCTGTTCGTAAAGGAAATCACTGGCGACTTCAGCGGTAACAACATCAGCACTAGTAACAACAGGTGGAGCAACAACAGCAGCACTAGTAACAACAACATGTAGAGCAACAACAGCACCAATAGTAACAACAACAGGTGGAGCAACAGCAGTAGCAACAAGACGACGACATCGACGAAAACGACAGTAACAACGACAACGAAGGCATGAACAAGCATAGAAGTCTTCAAGAGGAAGCTGAACAAGTATCTTCAAGTGCCAGATCAACCAGGCTGTGATGGTTATGTGGGGCTGCGGGCCTCTAGCAGCAAGAGCCTGGTTGACCAGGTTAGCGGGAGAAGAAAGACTCTCAAAACTCATCAGAGGTATATCCAAGGAAAGCAACAATACCTAATACAACGAAAACAATGACAGTTTTAACATGACTTAGCGCATTCATATTACAGCTCATCCCTGTATATTGCAAATCTCCTACCGTATGTTGCATCTAACCCTGCATGTTGCAGCTCACTCAAGAATTTTGAAACATAAGGTGTTATGAGCTACAGCTCACTCTTACAAGTCTCCCTCCGTGGTCAGGTGTCTGGTAGGGAGCTGAGGCTCTCCAGAGTGATATAACCACTTCTCCCGTATTTACATCTGATGTCAACGGGCCCTCGTCTTCTGACATTAATTGACAGTGAGTAAACAGTGTAGAGGGTGAGGGGAAAGAGAAGGAAGGAGGGAGGGAAGCGGAGGAATGATGAGGGAGGGAGAGAGAGAGGTGGGGGTTACGAGACGAAGGTGGGGATTACGAGACGAAGGTGGGGTTACGAGACGAAGGTGGGGTTACGAGACGAAGGTGGGGTTACGAGACGAAGGTGGGGTTACGAGACGAAGGTGGGGGTTACGAGACGAAGGTGGGGGTTACGAGACGAAGGTTGGGGTTACAGACGAAGGTGGGGTTACGAGACGAAGGTGGGGGTTACGAGACGAAGGTGGGGGTTACGAGACGAAGGTGGGGGTTACGAGACGAAGGTGGGGTTACGAGACGAAGGTGGGGGTTACGAGACGAAGGTGGGGGTTACGAGACGAAGGTGGGGGTTACGAGACGAAGGTGGGGGTTACGAGACGAAGGTGGGGGTTACGAGACGAAGGTGGGGTTACGAGACGAAGGTGGGGGTTACGAGACGGAGGTGGGGGTTACGAGACGGAGGTGGGGGGTTACGAGACGGAGGTGGGGGGTTACGAGACAGAGGTGGGGGTTACGAGACGAAGGTGGGGGGTTACGAGACGAAGGTGGGGGGTTACGAGACGAAGGTGGGGGGTTACGAGACGAAGGTGGGGGGTTACGAGACGAAGGTGGGGGGTTACGAGACGAAGGTGGGGGGTTACGAGACGAAGGATTACGAGACGAAGGTGGTGTTAGGAGGATGGTTGAGGTGAAGCGAGAGAATAAAAAAAAAAAGGGAAGTCGGGTAGATATAGAAGGAAGAATTAGGGAGATGGAGAGATAAAAAGACAGATAGACGGGGAGGAGAAAGGTTGGGAGAAATGTATATAAGGGAAGAATTGGTTTTATTTCACATTAGATAAGGAGCATTGTATAGCTGCCTTCAACCCGACACGTGTGTCCTTCCTGCAGGTACGTCAGATTTCTTACTTAGAACTGAAGTATTTTCTTTAAATTGATTATGGTTTACCAGCTGGACCGGAGTTCTCGAACGCATTTTTCCTGTATGTGACCCACCACAGGTACCGATTTTTACTGCTTGCACGTAGGTACCGATTTTACTAACACGAAGGAACCTATTTTTTTATTGCTAACACACAGGAACCTGTTTTTTTTATTGGTGACACATGTACTATTTTTACTACTAACACACATGTACAGATTTTTGCTAACACACAGGTACAGATTTTTGCTACTAACACAGGTACAGATTTTTACTACTACCACACAGGTACAGATTTTTTACTACTAACACACAGTTACAGATTTTTACTACTAACACACAGGTACAGATTTTTACTACTAACACACAGGTACAGATTTTTACTACTAACACACAGGTACAGATTTTTACTACTAACACACAGGTACAGATTTTTACTACTAACACACAGGTACAGATTTTTACTACTAACACACAGGTACAGATTTTTACTACTAACATACAGGTACAGATTTTTACTAACACACAGGTACAGATTTTTACTACTAACACAGATACCGAGTTTTATTGCTTGGTGGGCAGGGACAGCTGAGGTGTATTGGTGAAGATAATGAAGGGGGGGTGGAGGCTGGAATGGACTGAGGTGGGTGAGGAGACAGCAAGGGAGGTGGGGGATTATGGAGGGAGGGGACATTGAGGAAATTGAGGGGGGAGGGGTGGGTAGCCAACACTCGCCTCCACAACATACACGTTACATGAGCCTCGTGGACTTCATTCAACATGTCTTCGCTCTTCCATTCTCTCTCCCTTATGTTTTCCCTCTCTTTTGACCTCTCTTTTTCCCCTTTTGTTTTTATTTCCCCTTTTCTGACGCGCGCATAGATAGAAATATGCAAAAATCTACGATAAATGACTTTTGCACAATTCAGGCTTCATAAATTACTTCAATAATTACTGAAAATATAAATGAAATAGAGGTAACCAAAATAGTCCACCACCTTGGAGCCTTGTTAGACAGGAGGCACAGCCAGTGGCACCTCCGGACTCACAACTACTGATGCCAACAATGAAATCCCCACAACAAACATGCAACACAACCTCATTTATATTTGCTAATATACAGGGCCTTAAGCCATCTACCAACAACAAAATTCCTTTCATTAGTGGACTTCTAGGGGAGTCAAATGCAGTGTTTGCAGCGTTCACAGAGACCCACGCAAAAGATTACTTTGACAATGAAATATGGATACCTGGGTACAACCTTTTCAGATGGGACAGAAAGAACAGGCAAAAAGGAGGGGAAGGGGGGGTTGGCCTGTATGTCAAAGAGTCTCTCATTTGCACAGAGATACTGAACACCACAAATGATGTAGTTGAAGTTCTGACAATAAAAATCGAGAACCAAAACCTAGTCATTGTACTTGTATATAAGCCACTAGATGCAACTTCACAACAGTTCAAAGAACAACTATCAAAAATTGACTCCTGTCTGGAAAACCTTCCAGCTCCATCCCCAAACATCTTACTGCTTGGTGACTTCAATCTTAGACATACAAAATGGAAGAATATAGCAAATAATGTTGTAGCAGAAATAATCCCTGGAGGCAGCTCAGATGAAAAGTCACACACACATGAGCTGCTAAATTTCTGCAACAAACACACCCTAAGTCAGCAGATAGTGGAGCCAACTAGACTAGAGAACACACTAGACCTTATCTATAACGTCAATCCCCGGAATGCCCTCCAGGTAGACTCCAGGTAGGTATTGAATTTGTCTACTAAGAGCTATTAGTGGACCTAGTGGCGACCAGTGAAAAGACAGAGCCAGGAGCTATAACTCGACCCCTGCAACAACAATTAGGTGAGTACACACACACACCCAAATTGATGATATGGGTAACGGATGACAGGCAGGTACATATGTGATAGCATTGAATGGACAGGAAGTCAGGCTGAGGTACGCGAGGTGGCAAATGTTCCAACTAACCTTCTGCATCAAAAATGGCACGAGATCGGATCTTGAGATAGAAACCTCTGTTGAGGAGGATAGACAGATATCGTCATGTGTAGCTCCATGGGTACAGGACGGTACAGGAGAGAGAATAAGAAACAGTCAAAGTCTGGAAGAAAAGCCAGTTAACGAAATGGGAGATCTGGAAACTCCGCATCCAAGGAAATACAAAGGTTATAACTAAATAATCCTTCAATTTATACCATACCCTAGATTCCATGCTGTTACATCTACACCCCTCTTTCCCAACCCCTATAAGTGTAGAATTCTTTCTCAGACCTAAACCCCCTGTCAACCTCCAACACTACTTTCACTGTTCCCCCACCCTTCCCAACCTTCCTCACCCACACCCTTGGGCTCACTCTTTCAAGCGCAAGATCCATCCCCTCAACCAGCCCTCCCTCTTACCACAATCTCCTTCCCCTCCTTTACCCACACCCCTCTTGACACATGGGCAAGAACTGGAAAAACAAGAACCTGATAAACAGAGCACAGTAACGGAAAGTACCCTGAGAGAATGGTATTCAAATATAGATGGGATACCCGAAAAATGTGATGAATGGAAAGCAGATAGAGGAGTTATCCCCAGACTCTATAGCAATAACAGAGACCATGTTCACTGAGGTGATAATAGATGTGATATTTCCAGAAGAATATCAAATAATGAGAAAGGATAGAGGAAACAGAGGAGGTGGAGACGAACCATTGTCAATCAGGAACCATTGGATTTTTGAGATGAGTAGAATAAATGAAGAGGGGTCGAATGATTACATAAAAGGGATACTCAGAACAAGGGACCCAAGATCACCTAGTTCTGAGTGTCCCTCCCAGTAATGAATCTGAACGTCCTGGGAATGATGTTAGAAACCTGAACAGATTTGTAATCAACCAGAACAACGTGAGCGTATATGAAGCAATTCAACATGTAAACAAAGTGGTGTTGTACTAGCCAGGCTCAGGCTTAATTTCAAACACTTGTCGCAGTTTGCCTCTTAACGGAGGCTCCTAAATGCCGATGAGAGCCTTTTGATCCAAGGAATTGGTCTTATCCCTTCCCTTTCTTCGTCAAACTTGATTACAATCCATTCCTCAGCTTCTAAGCCCAATGTGATTAGTGCTTCCAACTAAAACGTAATTATATTATGATAAATTAGACACGTGTAGCACTTGGGTATCTTTATTGTTGAAACGTTTCGCCACACAGTGGCTTCATCAGTCCAATACAAAGACGAAAAGTGAAGATCAGAAGGAGATTGAGGTGATCAGTCCCTTAGCCTGGAGTCAATGTCATCAGTCCATCAATCAAAGCATAGGAATAAAACATTCGATTTATCATGAGCTTCTATATGCAAAACTTGATTTTACTTCGTACAAATGGCCGAAATGTTTATTTTAAAAAGTGAATGCACTTGTCTTAAATGATAGCTAACACTATTCTCATTGGAGATAGAAATCTGCAAAAAACTCTGAGATAAACGATTTTTGCACAATTCTTCTTGATTTCATTTTATTGAGACACCATCAGGCTTGATAAATTACTTAAATAACTGCTGAGAATATAAATCAAATATTAACTTGATTTGTGTAAAACACTCCAAATCTCTCTCCACTGTTGAATTTACCTGCTAAGAGCCGTTATTCTACATTAGTTGACTTCAAAGCCCCTTACATGGTTTACTTACACTCCTTTCAAAGATGCGACCCATGCCAGTCAGCTAACACTCAGATACCTATTTACTGATAAGTGGGTAAGGAAAACAGGTGTTGAGAGACTGCAAATCGTCTCGACTCTCTTGGTATTCGAGACTCATGGGTCTCTTCTCATCTTCTGGCCCTCTTCTAAAAAAAAGAGTTAAATAACAAATTTGAATGTCATTGGAATGTAGTTAGAAACCATAGGTGTTCTATAATCTGCTATAGTGTGAAAGTGGGCACGGACATTTTCCATAAAACTTAGTATAGCTAATATACTAACATTACCTGACCCACACTGGCTGACATCTATGTATGAATATAATACATAATTATTTTTGGTAACAAGTATGTTTGGTAGTTTGGTATATACACTTACAATGATCATACTGTAATGTATACAGTCAGCTTTGGCTATTAAAGTGAACAGTGTGTGTAAGTCCACTTACTGAGGAATACACACAATGCCTTATGGCAACTCAAAATATTCTCTTCAGGGGTGTGTCTCGATGTTGGTGAAGGGCTCTTGATCCTTTTAACTGGAGCTACCGTATGCTTCCTCAGATCCTATGTGATTGCCTCATTCTCAGGCGTTGTTTGGTTTTCTTTGGGTTTAGAGCTGCCCTATTCCATGACATAGATATCATGGAATGTTGTGAATGGTAACGGTATACCAGTCATATTCACACAGTCAGACACTGCAACAGAGGTACACTGGTACAGAGGACCTTTTCTACAACTTTACTGTCTGACCACTAGTTAAGAATAAGAAAAGTTGGATTTGAGAGGGATCTGGGTAGATCCCTGTCAGATCCAATATAGTGTACGTTTGCTACAGTGTCTCCGAGTGTTTACCTTCTTACTTCTACTAGAGGGCCCCGCCTCTTCTGTCGTCAAGATTTTCTCCACCTCACCTTGAGAGCATATAGGTCTCAATTCTTTTGCTGCAACTTCACATTGTTCCAGACTATGGAGCAGAACTCTTCTCCAGGTTGAGGGACTAACAACCTCAGAACTACGTCTTCGAGGGTGATGGACTGATTACGTCGTCTTTACATCTCTACTGCTTCTGCTGCCTCTACTCGACTGAAGAAGGAAGGTTAATAAGGAAAATAAGACACAAAAAGTTCCAAGCACATCTTATTTTCGTTGATGAAATGATAATATTGTAAATACTGTATCCAGTTGTATTCCTTCTAACGTTTATAGCGCTTAAGGCCTAGATTCTAGGCTTTTTTTGTTGTTGTTAAACTCGTATGTTCAATATATCCCCCTATCGGATTAAAGTGGTATTTGTTACAAAGGGAAAAATTTCTCCTGAGGAGAGTTTGTCACATGATGACCCACTTGTGAACTTTTGATCATATGATGGAGACCTTCCTTTGGCTTCCCGATCTACCTCATTACAAAGTGAGTCACATCAGTTTGGTGATGTATAAAAATATATCCACACAGTCTCAGGGTGTAGTGGATGGTTGTGAAGTGTGCAATACACTTAAGAGCTGCAGTGGGAATATTTAATTTCCTCGTTTTTTCTACTTAATTTCTCATTTGCCCGTTTCTCTTCTCGTCTCTCAGGACTTCTATCTCTCCCTCATTTTGATTCTCTCCGTATTTCTTGTTCTATCTCTCTCAGAACCTTTTCCTATTGCTTCCTTTCATTTAAAGCCTTTCTATCTTCGTCCCTTCTTCAGTATCTCCTCCCCTCTCTTCCATCATCATTTCTCTACCTCAGAACCTCCTTCTCTTGTTACCTCTCATTCATATCCTACCCTCTTGCTCTCCCTCCTTAAGAACTGCCCCTAACTAAAATTTTCCTTCAGCCCCCTCTCTACCTCTGTCCCGGTTTATGTTCCTTTTTCCCTAGCCCTCGCCTCCCCATCCTTCCTTCTCCAACCCCCTTTCCTCCTTTCCTCCTTCCTTCTCCCTCTGCCCCTCTCCCTCAGAATAGCTCACTCTCCCCTCTTTCCTTCTGTTTGCTATACAGACTGTCTTATTTGTCCAGCATTGCTTTTTTTTTTATTCTCGCTCGTGTTTGTCGACAAGACTCTCTCTGTTTTGTCCTTATTTGTCTTCTCTGATTACCTTGGTACAGTCCACACTGGTTCACCTTGTTTTTGTCCTCACTGTAATTTGTCGAACCAGTAATGGTAAGAAAAGACGGCAATGACTGGATCTCGAATCAGTGATTGGAGGGAGAGAGGGGACGATGAGGGGACGTGTTACCATTGATCTGAGGAAGAGAGAAGGGCAATGATGGGACGTCAAACCTCTGACAGGAACGTTTACCTATGGTTTGCCTGTCAATTGTTCCAGGGTGGGGGAATGACAGTCCCCGAGACGCGGTCTCCTGGTCAGCCACGCCGATCATCTTCATGTCATTCCATTTGTTAAATGATCTGCAATACCTGTGGGTACCTCAAGTTTTGTTAAAATTGTTCGTCATACAAGCAGAGCTGCGTTCAGAAATGCAAGTGTTCAACTTTCATACATATATCACCACATTAACTCTCGCATCCTCCAAGAGGAAATGTATAAATCAGCTGTTCTCCTTTCTTGTCAAATACCTAATAGTTTTGGTGGTAATAGTAATTCCAATTTTGCATTTGGACTATCTGCTGGGCGCACTTGAAACCTTCTGGTGACCTAAACCATTTGAATTATATCAACGGGAAGAATAAAAGGAAGTCAAGTCTGGATGTCATGTCATTTCTCACTCAGGTACCTAGTGTTCAGGTTAGTTCATTGACCTGTTTTGTAGAAAAGTCGATGATCTCGATATTTCCATTCCAGTTTAACATCTAGTCGACCTGAGTTTTGCGCAATTTTGTTTATTTTTCATTTGAACCCTTAGACAAAGTTTGGGCTATAACGTCACCTATCGGTTGTTTTGGCTAATTTGTAAAAGGAAAATAAAGAGGCATATAATGTAGCTACACTACATGAAAGACATCCTGAAGTAAATATCCAGCATATTTAACGCTGGCAACCTACAAGAAACGCTCAGTCCAATCGAGCCATCAATAATTCACCGTACTTCTGTGTAGTCACAGTGAAACTTTATTTTTATAAGTGCGTCACAAACAGACCAGTGAAGATTGGATGCACCTCGACTCCAATCACAATACCAAAGTTAATCGAGAAGTTATGATTTTTTTTTTGAGCATACAGGATGAGTGACTCTAAAGTACCGTAAATATGAGTGTACGTACATACACAGGTAATCATCAAAGATCATTTAACAGAAGAGCTCTGTGAAACATCAACACTATCAAACAAGACAGTCCCACGGACAGGTTCTTCACCAATATAGCCCATGTCTAGCTCGTTTGCTTCCAACACTACCATCACAGATTTGACAAGAAACTGAAGGACAGATTAAAACTAATTTGGGAATCTCTACCATTAATTACGGTGGAATTGAGAAAGTTTACGTGGGAGAGACTGCAAGAAACCCGGATATTTATTTCTCTAAATACAAATGATGCAGTCATTATTCATGAAAATATCCCAAATCATCTTATGAAATGGAGCAATGACAAACTCATTAAAGGGAAATCTTCAGTAATTACTGCTTCAAATACAAATGTTCACTGCCATTAGGTGACATAAGCCTTCACCCGATTTTGTTTCCCTCTACACTTAACTCTGTAATGAAATAAATGTTCTTAGTTTATGATCTATGGATGAAAATGAAAAAGCCCCTACCTACTGTTTCCACTTCTTTCTTCCTCTCTTTCTTCCATAAAAACATAAGAAAGAACGAACACTGCAGCAGGCCTACTGGCCCATGCGAGGCACGTCCAGTTCTCCTACCGGCTTAAGCCAATGCCTTAACCTAGTCAGGTCATTCCCTGCTCTCCTCTCGTATATGCACTGGCTTCCTTACCTTCGAGTGTTAGTGTGTGACTAGTAAATGTTCCAAGTCGGGCCGATCCGTCGTCATAAGTTTCTTCCTCCTGTGTGAGGGTTATTTGTGTATTGTTCCAGTCACGAAATTGTCTATTTGTTCTTTAGCCTCATTAAGGTTTCCTAATGATGAACATGTATCATTTATTCTCTACTGCCCATTTAGTGTAGCATAAGTTTCTAATGCAGGTAAATATTGGCGTTGAAGATTTCAAGTGAATAAGAAGTAGCATTCACAAGTTATCACATGGAAACTAATCAATTTCTACAATAAAAAATGTTAAACTAGGACCTAAACAGTTCAAACATATTCAAGTCCCTCAGTAAAATACATCAGCTTTGAGTCTAAACTGAAGAAACCTTCTCTTGTTATTTTGAAGCCGATCAGAAAGGGCTTTCTAAAGTTATCACATGGAATCCAATAACGGGAATAGTCTATAAAAAAAAACTGAGCAGCAAAGAGGCTTCTGTACTTTCTAGTCATTCCAGGAACTCTTCCCCGGCTACAGTTTACCAGGGTTGAAGTAAATTTATAGCGAATGAGATGAGGCATTTTGAAGTTATAAGTGAAAGTCTTTGAGGAAGTTTATGGAAGATCAGAACCCTGTAAATAACAATGTACCTTAAAAATAGAGTATTTAAAGACTCCCTGAACACGTCAATATTTAAACCTCCATAAAAATACGAGTTTTTAATATTCGATTTTCTTTTAGCAGTTTTATTCTAATTAAAGTTGTCTCCTACAAAAGCTGATTTTGTTGTTTTTAGAAAGTCCATTTTGGTTTAAGTTTCCTATAACTTTTACAGACTTTAACCTGCATAGCCCAAACTAGTGTTCATTGAAGCCCATCAGAAGAGGCTTCCTCACATATAACATGGAAGCCAATTTATTTAATGAAATTGGCCAATTAAATTTCACACATCTGAAAGTGAAAGCTGAGCTTTCTTTCAATAAAGCCCACCAACACTTGAGAATGAATACTGTCAGCTGTCTCCAGTAACTGACCTCACTAATACGATTCCGGTTTCTTTTAACAAAGTCAGTAGCGTTCCGGTTTTGCAGCCACACAGACTGCAGGTGTCTTCCTTCTTAACGACTGCAAAACTGATAATGCATATTTTGAAGCCGATCAGAAGAGGCATTCTTTAACTATTAAACGTAAATGAGTATTGTTTAGTTACTAAAAGGGTCAAATTGAACTTAGGCAACTGATGTTCAGGGAAACACTTCTGAGCCGAACATTTGAAACCGATCGGAAGAGAGATTCTCAAGTTATCGCACAGATTCCAATGATTCCAAGTCTTTTAAGAATTTTGGTATAGAGACAAATTTGCCCACACATTAACCTTTATGGTTACCATCCTGTCTGTCACATACAGCCAGTAAATATTGTAGCTGTTCTGATTAGATGGACTTAAACTTATTTAACGAGAATTAAATTATTCTATTTTTCACATAAATACTTTAGTTTCACTCTTCGTTATATGCCGTATTTTCCGGCATATAAGACGCATTATTTTTTATTACAGAAAGACTTGGAAAATAACCCTGCGCCTTATATGCTCAAGGTCAGGGTCAAGGGTACTTTGGGTTATGCTTTAGCAGTTGTTTATTAATGTTACATTACAACTGCTTGGTCACAT
Organism: Cherax destructor; assembly: GCA_009830355.1. Lineage (NCBI taxonomy): Eukaryota > Metazoa > Arthropoda > Malacostraca > Decapoda > Parastacidae > Cherax > Cherax destructor. Next base: position 23,153 of record WNWK01019153.1, read on the forward strand.
CATCTTATACGTATGTCTCATATGACCGTGCGTCTTACATGACGCAAAATACGGTATCGGGTACCGTTCTGGAAAATCTGAAGCCAAGCAGCAGAGGCTTCTGAAACTTATCCATTGCTGAAAATTTGGAATGGGTTATATAATTCTGGTGACACGGCACATGTGAATGCCAATAATTGCATTAATCTTCATTTAGTTACCGTAAACTAGCATCGAAGATGGTGGTCGTATGAGGCCTCGTGTTATGACATAAATAAAAACGAAACGTTGGTTGATGAAAAAAAATATCAAGCAAACACTAAAAAGTTTCCCTTCTGAGATAATGATGTCAAATATTGGGTAAGTAGTGTAACATTTTTACATTTTTTATCCGACAATTCAGTGGCTGTATTTGAGTACGATAAAGGCTGTCTATGGTTAACTGCTTGCTGTCTTGCTTATGTCTGCTTCAGTGTCTGTCTTCCTGCTCTCCTTGTCTGCTTTCTTATCTGCCTACTTGAATATCTTTCTGACAGTTCGTGTCTTCCTGTTTGCCTGCCTGACTACCTATTTGCCTGCCTGACTACCTATTTGCTTGCCTGACTGTCTATTTGCTTGCCTGACTGCCTATTTCTTTGCCCTTTTAGGTCTGCCTGTCTGTGTGTCTGCCTGCCTGTCGAACGATTTTGTCGTGACCTGGTAGCTCTTCACACCCGTTTGTCTAACTGCCTGCCTCCCTGTCCACCAATCATCGATTTTGTCTACCAGCCCGTGTGTGTGTGTGTGTGTGAGCGAGCCAGCCTCTGGCATCCTCTCTCGTTAACAAAACCTAATGCCCAGTCGTTATATAGAACTGACTTTTTCGACACGTTTAATTTTTCAATTTATTGCCTTATAGTTCTGCGGGTGACGTTGAGTGGGCTAATGTGTATGACATAGTAGCGAATAGATATATACTAAAATATGTAATATATATTACAATATCATAGGGAAATAATGTGTTATTATTGAATATAGTGGAACGGCACCACGAGCAATTAATTCAAGGCCAGTTATTACATTTACATATATATCGCAGAACTGTGAAAAGAACGAGATATTTTTAATAAATTAATAATGCTCTTAATTATTCACAGGCAAGGATATATACACTGAGTTGTGTTACTCTGTGTATATACACTGACGGTGTTACTGTATATATACACTGGCAGTTTTGTTACTGTGTATATACACTGACAGTTGTTACTCTTATTTTTATTCACACGATTCTTCATAAAGGTGTTTGTTCTTAGGCAAGTTTTATTCTGTTATTCCGTGACTGGTGTTAATTAGCGATGCTGAGATAAAATAACATAATTCAGGTATTTAACTTGGCGTGTTAGGCCTGTTAATGTATCACCTTGGATGCTGAGTGTGATACTGGGAGAGATGATGCTGTGAGATGATGCTGTGTGTGATGCTGAAAGAGATATTGCTGGGAGATGATGCTGTGTGTGATGCTGGGAGAGATGATGCTGTGTGTGATGCTGGGATATGATGCTGTGTGTGATGCTGGGAGAAATGCTGTGTGTAATGCTGTAAGTGATGCTGTATTTGATGCTGTGTCCGAGGTGATGCAGAATGTTATGCTCTGTGTATTGCTGTGGGTGATGTGTGATGCTGTGGGTGATGCTGTTTGTACTACAGTGTGTCATGCTGTGTTTGCAATGTGCGTGGTGCTCTGTGATGCTGTACGTGATGCTCCGTGTGAGATAAGGTGTGAGATGCTGTGTGACTTGTGATGCTGTGCGTAATGCTGTGTGACGCTATGTGATGCTGTGAGTACTACTATGATTCTGTAGGCGAAATATTTCCGTAATTAAGATTTCCAAGTGTTCCACATGTTAACCAAACCTTACAGAGAATAACATAAATATCTCCTTACATTAAATCGGGGAGAAAGAAATGAACGGTAAATAGGATATTTAACTTTCTATTTGGAGAAAAAAGTAGATGGCAATAAAGGATAGAGGGTACAAACTGAAAGTTAAAAGATACAGAAATAAACTTATAGACAGAAACAAGTGGAGTGAGGAAAAAGAAAGAGATATGGGTATGCTGCGACATGGATAAACGAGACAAATGAAGTAGACAGGAGTTAAAGCTACGTGTTTGCAGACAGTGATGGATAAACCTATTCAGAGAGAGGGAGAGGAAGGGAGAGAGAAGAAGAGGGAGAGAGAGGAAGAGATACTCGATGAGACGATGCTGAAGTTAAACTGACAGTCAGAGTTTGGTGGATTGACAGATGGAAAGGTTGCAGAGTTGAGAAATTGAGAGGTTGACAGACTAACAGATTCAAAGGATTGCGGACTGAGAGATTCAGAAAGTGGCAGATTGGCAGACTAAGAGGCTGGAGGACTGACATACACACAAGCTGTTGGACTGACAGATGCCAGCTAAGGCTGGAGGACTGACCGATGCTAAGGCTGAAAGACTGACAGTCAGACGCAGCGGTTTTCTGAATGGAAAGATGGAAAAGTTTGCGGACTCGCAGATTCAGAATTTGGCGGATTATTCAATGTAAAGATGCAAGTGTTCGCTGACTGACAGATGCAAGTGTTCGCTGACTGACAGATGCAAGTGTTCGCTGACTGACAGATGCAAGTGTTCGCTGACTGACAGATGCAAGTGTTCGCTGACTGACGATGAGTCGCTGACGAGTGGTTCGCTGACTGACAGATGCAAGTGTTCGCTGACTGACAGATGCAAGTGTTCGCTGACTGACAGATGCAAGTGTTCGCTGACTGACAGATGCAAGTGTTCGCTGACTGACAGATGCAAGTGTTCGCTGACTGACAGATGCAAGTGTTCGCTGACTGACAGATGCAAGTGTTCGCTGACTGACAGATGCAAGTGTTCGCTGACTGACAGATGCAAGTGTTCGCTGACTGACAGATGCAAGTGTTCGCTGACTGACAGATGCAAGTGTTCGCTGACTGACAGATGCAAGTGTTCGCTGACTGACAGATGCAAGTGTTCGCTGACTGACAGATGCAAGTGTTCGCTGACTGACAGATGCAAGTGTTCGCTGACTGACAGATGCAAGTGTTCGCTGACTGACAGATGCCAAGTTTGGCATGATTGTACATGAATGGAATACAGTACCGATGAATTAGACACGTGTAACATCTGGGTATCTTCACCCAGTTCAAGACTGAGGGACTGATTACCTTGACTTTAGTATACAGTGCTCCAGTCTACCCATTATGCCCTTGAATGTGTGTTGATGAAGCCACTGGATAGAGAAACATCTACAAATAAAGACACCCAGATGTTGCATACGTGTCTAATTGTTCAACATTTGGATTATATAAAAATACATTGACTATGCAAACGTCGATCAAATTCAGGAAAACACTTTGGGACAAAAGCAAAAACGAGACAAACGACAATCATGACAGAATAAATAAGTCACTCCTCTGGCACTCAGTCAGACACAGACACACACACACACACACACACACACACACACACACACACACACACACACACACACACACACAGACCAGGCAGAGAGAAGAACAGGCAGAGAGACAGACCAGAGAAACAGAAGAGATAGTCACAGAGAGAGAGTCAGAGAGTGAGAGTCACACAGAGAGAGTCAGAGAGAGAGTGAGTCACACAGAGAGAGAGAAAGTCACAGAGAGAGAGAAAGTCACACAGAGAGAGAGAGAGAACATCACTTCATCTGAGATCATTTATCCCCAGGATGACTCGAGTCTGGAACACATTCGTACAGCATTATGATGTCAACGAGATAAAGTCAGTTGATCTGGCCCACAGATGGCTCCAACTTCATCCTGTTCCCTACTTGTATGTTTCATAACAAAAATGCTTTCAAATGAGGTGATGTAGGTAACAGCTCTTAGCTTGTCAAAAAAGTTAGGAATCCTTAACTTGTAAATAGCTTGTCAATAAAGCTAGGGATCTTTAACCTAACCTTAACCTAACCTTAACCTAACCCTGTGTGTAAAAAAAAAAAGTCACAGAGAGAAGTCACAGACACAGGGAGGGAGACAGACACAGGAAGACAGACAGACACACAGTCAGTCAGACTATTCGTAGAGAGATCTCTAATGAGCTAAGTGCACTCACGAACGCTCCAGGCCATATACAATATTCGTGTCTCTTCTATACTTATCTCATTTTTTAAGCTCAACTCACACCACCACTTTTACTAATTAATTGGGTGGAATTATTTTTAGTTTTCCTCAACTCTTTTCCAGATTCGTAACTGTCTTACTTATCTCTATTGCTTTACAAATAAATAAGAGAATAACGAACCAGAAAAAGAAGAGGAGAACTAAAAAATAAGTCTTGCCATATAACTATTAAATGTTATCGTGAAAGTAAATTGTGATTAAAAAGGTGTTGAAATAAGTAGTGCCGGCAGGCGAGTATTGTATCTGGCCGGGAGGCGAGTATTGTATCTGGCCGGGAGGAGAGTATTGTATCTGGCCGGGAGGCGAGTATTGTATCTGGCCGGGAGGCGAGTATTGTATCTGGCCGGGAGGCGAGTATTGTATCTGGCCGGGAGGCGAGTATTGTATCTGGCCGGGAGGCGAGTATTGTATCTGGCCGGGAGGCGAGTATTGTATCTGGCCGGGAGGCGAGTATTGTATCTGGCCGGGAGGCGAGTATTGTATCTGGCCGGGAGGCGAGTATTGTATCTGGCCGGGAGGCGAGTATTGTATCTGGCCGGGAGGCGAGTATTGTATCTGGCCGGGAGGCGAGTATTGTATCTGGCCGGGAGGCGAGTATTGTATCTGGCCGGGAGGCGAGTGTTGCATCTGGCCGGGAGACGAGTATTGAACACGACGAGAATTAATGGAGACCTTGCACCCCGCGACCAATTCCCTGGAGCCAAGGCCCTGACGAGAGATTAAGGAACGATTTAACTGAACTCTTTTTCCAGGCTGAGGGACTAGTTACCTATAGCTGTGTCTCCAAGATTACTGGACTGATCACATCATCTTTACCTCACCACTAATCCTCCAGCCTACAATTCATTCTCGTCTGTATTTGACTGATGAGGCCTACCGCGTAGGCGAAATTGTGTACAATAGCTGTCAAGTATCTTTATTGCGACTGGTCACCTCAGATTGTTCTCCACTTTTGTCTTCAGTATTATAATTGGCCTGTATTCCACTGAAGAAGCCTTCTCTGTGGGGTCTAGGTATCAGGTTTTGCTTAGGTCATTTAAGCTGTCTTTGAAGCCCCTCTACTTAATCTCTGGTATTTATATCCGGAGTTATTGTTTACAGCCATATTATGGCGTGCTTTACGTTCTGTCGTTCCTCCGTGCTTACTTTCTCCGGAAATTATTTCTTTGCAATAGTGACTGGGCTCTCTCTTATAGTGTCTTTAGTTCTAGTGATAGTGAATCTGATAGACGCTTCTCGGAGCTCAGGGTCAGGTCCTGCTTCCAGGCCCGGGGAATGATGATCTTAAATGAAATATAAGGTGAAAGAAACACAAAAATTGAAGCATGAGAAGAACACAGCAACTCACCGAGAGCACTAGAAAATACTCTCTCAGGTTATAACCGGTGAAGGCTTGTGAACAGTCAGCGTTTGACTGTCTTAGCAGTAAACTACTGTCTGTCATTAAAAGGATGAGCTGAGTTTAACGTTCCATTGTACACCAGATAGGATCCCTCGCGTGTCTTTGTAGTTGCCTCTTCTCTTCGCTTAGCCTTTGGATTCCCTTTGCTGCCTTCTGTCGCCCATTTCACTTAATCAAATATGTGCGCTCGCGCGTGTAATTAAGTAATTAACAAGCTCAGTTCGCAGGTGTTAAGATACAGCTCTGGACCCTCCTCTTAAGACTGTTGGCTTACGAGTTCTCTTTGTTTACCACACACATGTACATTAGGTGCTTGTGCCTTTGCTTGTACCTGTGTCAGGTATGTTCCCGGTGTTAGGGGAAACGACGGGTGAGGAGGAGGAGGAAGCGGAGACGAGAGGAGAAAGGACCGAGGGGTAAAAAGGACCGAGGGGTAGGGATGAGGAACAAGAAAGAGAATGCTTCTTTTTTTTATATATATTTGTATTAACACATCGGTCGTTTCCCACCAAGGCAGGGTGGCCCGAAAAAGAAAAACTTTATCATCATTCACTCCATCACTGTCTTGCCAGAGGCGCCCTCACACTACAGTAATAAAACTGCAACATTAACACCCCTACTTCAGAGTGTCGGCACTGTATTTCCTATCTCCATGACTCAAGTCCGGCCTGCTGGTTTCCCTGAATCCCTTCATAAATGTTACCTTGCTTACACTCCAACAGCACGTCAAGTCCTAAAAACCATTTGTCTCCATTCGCTCCTATCTAAAAAGCTCACGCATGCTTGCTGGAAGTCCAAGCCACTCGCACACAAAACCTTCTTTACCCCCTTCCCTCCAACCATTCCTAGGCCGACCCCTACCCCGCCTTCACTCCCTCTTAACACTATATACACAGCAGTGCATGGATGCACAGCAGGACTGGAGTTTCTAACACATTTGCATAACAAATTTTTCCTGGGTGGAATCCACAGAATATTGTTTGTAGTCATTAACTTTTTATATTACTATTTGGTTTATGTTTTATGACATTGGGTTTATATGTAAGAATACGCTAAAACATTCACGGTGATGAAATATACTGCGATAGCGAGACTATAAATATAAATGCTGATATACACAAATATCCCGCACATAGAAATGCGTATGACTACGTTTCGGTCCGACTTGTGACTATTTACAAGTCACACTGACAAGAGAATGAGTGAGCCAGTATATACAGGGGAGGAGGACAGGGACGGGAGAAAGAGAGGAGAAAAAAAGTGGTAGAGTTAGTGCAGGTAGTGTAAGTAGTAGAGGTAGTAGAAAGTAAGGGGAGTAGTTTCTACCACAAGAAATAGAAAGGGGAGAAGGGAGGCAATAGTAGTAGAAAAGGTAGAAGCAGAAATAGTAGTAAAGAAGTGGTAGTCGTGGTAAAAGTGGGATAAGTCTAAGGACAAGGGAAAAAACTGCAGGGGATCTAATAGACCCACAAAGGGTAGGACCAGAAACACAGGAGGTGGAGGGGGAACTGAAAGACAGAACACACTAGGCAGAAAACAAAAACAAAGGAAGAAATTAGAAAAAAATAGGAAAGAAGAGGTAGGGAGAGAAGAAAGGATAAGGTTAAGTCTCGAGTGTTTTTAAGTTAGGAACATTTGACAATGTAATGAGAAAGGAAGACATCTACAGAGACAGCCACGACTAAATGCTAATATAATTTAGATCAACAGGATTACTATTGATAAAGTTGGCTTTAGCATAATTAATCTAAGTTGGTTTTAAGTCAAAGTGAGGAGGTGATTTTTAACATTTTTTGAAACGGTTTGCAGAAAGGAAACTTTTTTTGCATCTTTTGTGCAACTCTTCTTTATCTTTATTGTGGAGACGTTACTCCAATCAATGGCTTCATCAGTCCAATACAGAGAAGAGTGGTTGAAGATCAGAAGGAGCTTGAGGTAATCAGTCCCTAAGCCTGGAGTCGATGTGATTAGCCCATCAACCTTGATAAGAATACTCTTATCAAGTATTGGATATTTATCTAATTTATCATTCCTAGATAGGTTGAGTCGAACGCGAGGTATATCAACACCAGGGTTATATCCTGCAATGTGTACTCTTGTAGTTCGCCTGGCAAAGGCGAACTACAAGAGTTTAAGTTTATTCCAAGTTTAAGTGTGGCCTAAGTGTTCTAGGTGTCCTATATAGGTGTGGATTTGTGTATGTTGAGTAAATTAAGTCTCTCTGAATTGCAGGAGTGTGGAACTTGACTGGCAGATCTAACAACCGATTTCTGTTGGGTAAAAAATGGTAGTAGGTGGGGTCATGTAGTAGATACCCAAGCAATTATCAAATAACTGAGGTAGGAATATATTATGGTATAGTACATGGTGAGTAATGTTGTTTGTGTAATATAGCGTATTTTTGAGACAATGCCCATAGTTATGGAGAGTTAGGAGTCCTCGGTTCACACACTGAAGGTCCGGGATCAATCCCGGCACGGGTGAAACGTTGGGCTTGTTTCCTTACACCTGCTGTTCCTGTTCACCTAGTAAGAAGTAGGTACCAGGGTGTTAGGCAACTGTTGTGGGATGGGCAGGAGCAGCTGGATAAACAGAGGCAGCAGGGTAGGCAGGGACAGCAGGGTAGGCAGGGACAGCTGGGTAGGCAGGGACAGCTGGGTAGGCAGGGACAGCTGGGTAGGCAGGGACAGCTGGGTAGGCAGGGGCAGCTGGATAGGCAGGGGCAGCAGGGTAAGCAGGGAGACCTGGTTAGGCAAGGGCAGCAGGGAAGGCAGGAGCAGCAGGGTAGGCAGAGACAGCTGGGTAGGCAGAGACAACTGGGTAGGCAGGGACAGCTGGGTAGGCAGGGACAGCCGGGTAGGCAGGGACAGCTGGGTAGGCAGAGACAGCAGGGTAGACAGGGACAGATGGGTAGGCAGAGACAGCTGGGTAGGCAGGAGCAGCAGAGTAGGCAGAAACAGCAGGGTAGGCAGAGGCAGTTGGGGAGACAGGGGCAGCTGGGTAGGCAGGGACAGCTGGGTAGGCAGGGGCAGCTGGGTAGGCAGGGGCAGCAGGGTAGGCAGGGGCAGCAGGGTTGTATTAAAAGTGATGGTGAGTATCACAACTGAACTACTGGTCACCGGAAATAAACTAGGAGCGACAAAATAATGGTAAGGATAAGGTGGACAGAAGGATGAGAGGAAAAACTAAGGAATCAGAGGGGAAAAGATAGAGAGAGAGAGGTAGGTACGTAGGTCGCGAAATAGAGGGAGAGAACGAATCTGGAGAGAGGGTGTGAGGGATGGGAGGGAGGGAGAGGAGAGTGAGAAAAGGAAAGGAAATTAATTTTTAGAAAGGGAGCTCCCTGTTAATTTGTTAATGAAGAGATCATCTTTTTTGGAGGTAGAAGGGGAGAGGAGGGAGGGGAGAGAGAAGAGAGGGGAAAGAGGGAGGAGGGAGCGGAGAGAGACAGAGAGAGGAGGGAGAGGAGAGAGGGAAAATAAAGGAGTGAGAGAGAGTGAGAGAGAGTGAGAGAGAGTGAGAGAGAGAGTGAGAGAGAGTGAGTGAGAGAGTGAGAGTGAGAGTGAGAGTGAGATTGAGAGTGAGAGAGAGTGAGAGAGAGTGAGAGAGAGGATACAATTAGATAAAAACAGGTAAAGGGAGAGGAAAGGCTAAACACTGGGTGAAGAGGGAGAGAAGAATGGAAAAGATTAATTATGATTGAAGAGGGAGAGAAAATAGGGAGGAGAAATATTCACTAATGAAAGGTTAGGGAGAGGAAAGAAAGGAATAAAATAGGGAGAAGAAAGGATCCGTATTGAAAGGAGAGAAAAAAAAGAAGAGGAATAAGGTTGAATAATGAAGGGCGAGGAGATAAGAGAAGGTTGAATAAAGGTAGAGACGAAAAGAGAGAAAAGGGATAAAAGAAGAATTTTATGAGAGAAAAAAAATGTACGTAATTTGACCGGAAAAGAAAAAAACGGAAAAAAAAATCGACAAATGAGCGAAGTGTCAGGGGAAGGAAGAAGAGGCAGAAACTGATTAAAGAGTGGGAAAAGAGAGGGAAGAAAACGACGAAGAGTGAGGAGGTAAAGAGAAGTGTGATGATGTTGGTGAGTGGGAACTGTAGGAAGAGAGGCGGAGGAGTATGATATAAAGAAGAGAAAGTAGAGGACGAGTGTGAGAGGCTGAAGAGAAAAGAATGAGAGAAGAGGAAGAATAAAAGACAAGGGATGAAGATTGAGGAGAAAAAATAGAATGCGAGAAAAATAAGTACAAGAGAAGAATAAGACAAGAAAAAGAATGAAAGAAGGAAAAAACTAATTAGAGAGCAGAGAAGGGAAAAATGAGAGAAGACGACAGGAGAAAGACTGAGAAAAGATTTAGCTTTTACCTCTGAAGCGGCTGGTTTATAGTGCATCCCATGAAGTTCTTCATCTGTAGTCCTTGGAACGTAGGCGAGAAAGGTACATCATAATATGCACCTGGAAAACCCTGGAAGGACTAGTTGCAAACCTGAACACTGAAATCACTCCGTTTGACACCAAGAGACTTGGCAGATGATGCAAAATACTCCGCTAAACAGTAAGGGCCCGACAAATACACTAAGAAAGAACTCGATGAGTGTCACAGGTCCGCGACTCCTCAGTGCCCTCTATTCCTGAATACGAGGAATCACTAGCAAACCTCTGGCTGTCAAGAGGGAACTGGCCAAGATCCTCAGATCAGTACCTGACCAGAGAGGCTGGACAGCATGCGGCCAGCTGTAACAACCTGATTGTTCAGGCTTTGATCCTCTAGGAGGCTCGGTCTGGGACCGGGCCGAGGGGGCAGTGACCCCCAGAAACGTCCTTCAGGTATCCTTCAGGTATCGCCACTTCCATCCTGTTGACGGTATTGCAAGGGCATGTGGGAACTGAAAAAGCCTAGAAACAATACCATAAACAGGTTAAGAAGAATGAAAACAGAGGAATAATGAGAGGATAGGTGTGAGAGAAGATCAAGAATAAGAGGCACGAGAGAAGAGGAAGAATAAGAGGCACGAGAGAAGAGGAAGAATAAGAGGCACGAGAGAAGAGGAAGAATAAGAGGCACGAGAGAAGAGGAAGAATAAGAGGCACGAGAGAAGAGGAAGAATAAGAGGCACGAGAGAAGAGGAAGAATAAGAGGCACGAGAGAAGAGTAAGAATAAGAGGCACGAGAGAAGAGGAAGAATAAGAGGCACGAGAGAAGAGGAAGAATAAGAGGCACGAGAGAAGAGGAAGAATAAGAGGCACGAGAGAAGAGGAAGAATAAGACAAGTGAGAGAGAATAAGAATAGAGGCATGAGAGAAGAGAAAGAATAATAGAGGCATGGGAGAAAAGGAAGAATAAGAGAGGTGTGAGAGAAGAAGAAGAATGGGAGAGGTGTGAGAGGCTGTTGGCTGGTGAAGCAGGGTGTTAATCCCCCACTTAAACTAATGTGTCGACGCCTGCAGGCTGCTGCTGCCTCACTCAAGCCGACTCCAATGACTTCTCACCTTCGCTGCGTGTGCCTGCCTGCTACAGGTCTTAGTGTGAACAGGTCGAGGTGTGAGCGGGTCACAATGTTAGTAGGTCGTTGTGTGTGTGTGTGTGTACGTGTGTGTGTGTGTGTGTGTGTGTGTGTGTGTTGTACTCACCTAATTGTGGTTGCCAGGGTCTAGTCATAGTTCCTGGCCCCGCCTCTTCACTGGTCGCCACGAGGTCCACACTCTCTCTGCTCCATGAGCAGTGTGTGTGTGTGTGAGTAGTTCGTAGTGTGTTGAATAGGTCGTACTGTGTTGAGCACGTCGTAGTGAGTTAACAGGTCTCAGTGAGTTGAGCAGGTCGTGGTGTGCGCAGGTCGTTGTGTGTGGAGCAAGTCGTAGATTGTTAGCGGGTCGTAGTGTTTTGAGTAGGTCGTTGTGTATTAACGGGTCGTAGTGTGCTGAGGTGGTGATGGTGTGTTGATCAGGTTTAGAGTATATTAGCAGGTCGTGCTGCGTGTGAGGAGGTCGTTGTGAGAGAGATCTGACCGTAGTGTGTGTGCACACACCGATTTGTGTTTGAGAGGGTCGAGACTCGGCTCCTGACCCTCCCCATTCAGACTTTTTTTTAATGGGCATCACTGATTTCTCGCCTCTTTTGCCGTATCATATCTATTGCCTCATTCAAATTCATATTGTTTTTCAACCCTCCCCTCCCCCCTAGGCTAAAGAAATACTTCCTTACATCCCTATGGCTCATCTTTGTCTTCAGCTATCTTCAGTGTCACCTTGATGCTGGTCATCTTAATTCAAACGTTCTACCTATCACTTTTTCTCGGGTTTTTGTAAGTAGTAAGCATATCTTCCCTTGTTCTTCTCTCTGCCAAAGTCGTCAGATTCACTTCCTTCAACCTCTTCTCATAGTGAAGTTCCCTCAGTTCTGCTACTAGCCCAGTTGCAAAGCTTTGGTCCTTTTCTAGCTTCGGGAACTTGCTTGTCGAAAAGTGTACTCCTTGCTGGGGCTGCGTACTCAATAATGTGCCTAATGCATGTTGTATTTAAAGTTTTGAAAGCTTCTTTGTTCATGTTGCTGAATGCTGTTGTGATATTTGCTGATCTTGCATATGCCGCTGACGTAAAGCAGTTGTTGATTATTTCTGGCTATATCCTTGGTATTTCACCCCAGCTCCTTTTCACTCTGATACTTGCAGCTGGCTTATTCAGGTAGTTATTACCTGCCAATGCTGGTTATTAGAGACTGTGAACAAGACATCCAGACTCCCTTTATCATTAATCTATTTGCAGGTCCCATTTGACAAGGACATCTTGCCATTAACAAGACCTAAAAACATATATGTACATTGCTTTAATATCCGGACTTAATCGTAAGTGTTCGTTTGAAGTAGAATTTCCACATTGTATTTCAGGGTCGTATATAACAGAGCAAATGATTAGAAAGGGATGTGAGAGGGGGATTTTTTTTCATTACGAACATAATCTAGATAAACTGATACCTTTTCCCAACACACGAGTGCCTCCAGCAGGTACAGGAATTTCAAACACACAGGACTGGAGGGTCTCCTACATAGGTTAATACATTCCAGCGCAACTGGAGTTTAGTAACATATTTGCCCCCCTAGAGCCGATCCACAACAATCGGCAAGAAAGATGTGGGAGGAGGAGGAGCGACGAGAGGGGAAAAGCAGGGTAGAGGGTAAACAGGGAACATGGGAAGTGAGGGGAGCCGAGTGAGAGAGGAGTGTGAGGGAAAGAGGGGAGAGAGGGAGTGAATGAAGAGGGTGAGGGTAGAGGGGAAAGGGGGGTAACTAAGGGGAAGGAATAACGCGTAGTGTTAGTTTAGCGTCGGGCTCCAGCACAGTTCTGCAGTAATCATGTATATTGACGCCATCTCACAATTACTGCGATGGCAGAATGTGTGTGGGAGGGGGAGGTGCGCGATGTGGGGTGTTATGAGCAATTATCTGACGGGTGGGCGTCTGCGTCTGCGGGGAGGGGTTCTTGAGCCGGGAGAGGGTTAGAGGGAGGGATTAGAGATGTATGGAGAAGATTGGTGGAGGAAGATGAGGGGTTGTAGTGTTTGAAAGGAAAACGGAGGCACTGATGAGTTCGGAAGGGACATGAAAGGTGGCTTTGGGAAGTTGCCTTGGAGAGGTAGTGGTAGTGGTGGTGGTGGTGGTCCAAAGGTAGTAAGTTTAATAGTGATACCCTATTATATACGACAGTTGTTTAGTGAGAGCACTAGCAGTGTGCTGCTATCCTACGTACGACAATATATAGTAGGGTAGCATATATGGCTCATAATGGGTTTTTGCACACAAAGTAATAAATGCTACGAGTCTAAGCTGGAAGATGTCGTAGGGTAATGAGATAGTCAAGCATACCATTTAGCAGCTTCAGAATTTTAGCCCCAGGGAAGCTAGAATTGCTATTACTTGGGAAGTGCCATCTCTCAGGGTGATCTATGCCACTCACTGGACAAATACTTTATTTTACAGCTGCCTTTCGGTCAGCCGTACCATAACTTATAACTACTTTTAACTTTAATTACTAGTGGAATTTTTGCAATAATAATTTGTTGAACTTTTTAATAAGACCATTAGTTATTAATATTTGCGGAGGTATTAATGTTGGTCAAATACAAATGTAGGTTGATAAATTAGACACACATGCAACACTTGGGTATCATTATTGAGGAAACGTTTCGCCACACAGTGGCTTCATTAGTCCATACAAAGGAGAATGGTGAACAACAGACTGAGGAACTGATTACCTCAAACTCATTCTGTTCTTCACTATTCTCCTTTGTATGGACTGAAAAAGCCACTGTGTGGCGAAACGTAACTGAAGACCCAAGGAATGCATAGCATTTCAGGCAAAACTTAACCCATACTTTACTAAAAATTAACTTCATGTTAATTATATCTTATAATTGGAAAGTTTAGCTAAGTGAATGGTATCAGTAATTTAAAATTATAATGCAAATATGATAAGACAATATTTGCTGCTAATAATAAATATGAAGTGAAGAAATGCTGTAAGAAGAGTAGGGAGAATTAAATGAAAATATCAGGGTTCAGAATTTTGTTCGACTTAATATGATTTCTACAGCAATATACTAAGGTAATGAGGGAGGGACTTTTTAAGTTTAGTCTTATAGCGATTGGCAGATAGACACTTTTGTGTCTTGAATTCAGTTGCAGCTATCGTGGAAGAGTTTCTGAGAATGACTAACCTATTTAAGTCAAAATAGCAAATTTTACCTATTCGGCACATTATATATATATATATATATATATATATATATATATATATATATATATATATATATATATATATATATATATATGTCGTGCCGAATAGATAAAACTTGCTATTTTCTTAAATAGCATCGCTCTTCTTGCCGAATAAGGCAAGTGAAAATTGGTGTATGCAATAATTTCGCAAAAATCATTCTGAACCTAACGAGTAAAATATATTTCGTTGCGTTTGTTTATTTTTAAATTATTGTAAACTTATCTAAAATATATTTAGTTGGATTAGGCTAAATTAAATTACGCTTGTTATAATATGGTTAGGTAAGTTTTCTAAGATTCTTTTGGCAAAATAATATTATTTTTTACATTACTATCAATGAAAAAAAAAAATATCTTTAAACGTATAAGATAAAATTTTAGAAAGGATTTAATTTTAAATGAGTTCTTGTTAATTGACCAAGTGTGTCAGGGTAGTGAACAACCCTTGAAGTGATTTACGAGTTGCCCTGAGCCACATAAGTGTGGGAAGAGCCATAATTTTATAAGTGAACTAGAAATAAATATTTGGTGGCGGGGTCAGTGGGCCTAGTGTGCTCCAGGCGACGTTGCCACGTGTGTCACCCTAGATAATAAAGTGAAATAAATATGTGACAAGTGAAAGAAATACAGTGAATAGGTTATATTATATATCGACAAGAAACGAAAGTGGATATACGCCAGAGCATCACATTGAGTTGGACAATCTACAGGATACTACACGCTGGCCAAGCTGCATCGCATCGCAAGTATTCACCTATGCGTGGTTTTCGGGGTGTCGGGAGTAAGATCCAATTACCTAACCGCTAAGCTGTTTGTGAACGGTCAACTCTCATAGTAAGATAAGGAATAGGATATCAAGTACTCAGTAACAAATAGCAATT